>APFE031337787.1:12781-25100 GCA_000404065.3 Pinus taeda
TTTTTTCTGTTCCATTTAACTGGTTCCTTACCTTTATCAAGCTTATCTTTATGAGGACATTTGGCTGCATAATGACCGACTCTTCCACAAGCAAAGCATTTGAAAGGTAGCTTACCTCTGAATCTTCCTGAACCCCATTGAATGTTCTTGAAAAAGTTTGATTCTTCCTCTCCTTCTGATGTATGCCCTGAATCATTTTATTCTCCTTTTCCTGAAGCTTTGAATGCAGCTTCTCTCCTGTCTGATGGACCCCCTTTTCTCATTTCAAAAGTAGTTAGGATTCTGTGCAGCTGTGACATGGTAATAGTCTGAAGTTTCTATTTTTTTTATGGCAGAAACTTTTGATTCAAACTTAGAAGACAAAGATCTTAAAATTTTTTCAACTAAAGTAACTTCTTTTTTCTCTTCACCCAAGTTTTTCATGTGATTAACAATCTCATCTATACGTAAGAAATAATTAGCCACACTTTCATCATTGTGCATTTTGAGAGTTTCATATTGAATTCTGAGAGATTGTAGTTTTTCACATTTTACCTGATCATCTCCTTCATAGCTTAGAATGATATTGTCCCATATTTCTTTGGTGGTTTTGAGCTGCATAACCTTGACGAATTCTGATTGAGATAGGCTCCCCAATAGAGTATTGACAGGATTTGCATTTGTTTCATATTGCTTTTTACCAGTTGTATCTGTAGGAGTTGCTGATGGGAATGTATATCCTCCTTCCACGATATCCCAAACTTTTGCACCAAGAGATTGAAGATAGGCTGTGCTTCTTACCTTCCAATAGATGAAGTTTCTCCCATCAAAGATTGGTGGCCAGATGGATGACTCCCTTTCGTAGTTGCTCATGATGATATCTTCCCTCAAGTGATCAAGCTTCTTCTGAAGGACCTGCTCTGATACCAATTGTTGGAAATAATATTGAGAGGGGGGGGTGAATTAGTATTATCAAATCAAACAATTTTTCATTTTCATACTCAGATATATATACGCTACTTTAGTTATGGGAATCCACATATACACACATATGTGTCTAAGGCAACTAGCATATATCCAGTAAACTTATGATTCAGTTAATTCATTAAATGTTGATATTTAATCAGTGCATCAGAACTTCATTAACAATAAGACCAGTAAACAAGTGCAGTAAAAATAGAACAGATCATCACACACATGAACACAAGATACAAGGTAGAAACCCAATGTGGGTGAAAACCACCTATTGCAATTCGTTTCTATCTTCTTTTAATAAGAAATTTCTTTTTACAATATTTATGTACAGGTGCAATCTTATACCAGTACACAGGCTTCTACCTGTAGAAGGCTACAACCTTCTCTCGTTCTCCAGCTTCTCCTGGAAGGGAGCTACAATCCCCTTAGCTCTTGTACTAGCTGATGTACTAGTATGTAGGTGCTGACCTACAGAAGGCTACAACCTTTTCTTTTCTTCCAGGGACCACGTTTCATAATTTTTCAGATTGGATCCATAAGTAACATCAATCAAGTATAAAATATATTTGCATCAACCAATCCCCTTTGCACCAACCAAAACTAAATCAATCAATCACTTCTCTGAATGTTGTAACCAGAATACAGTAACAATAACCAGACACTAATCTTGAACCCAAAATACTGCAGCAATAAACAAAAGTAGCTAAAACATATTTTATGAGACATACACTACTTCAAGATGAAGAACATGCATGCATATGCTTCTGTATTAAGGCAAACCAGCATATACGTTGTTTTTCATTACCAAACCAACGTGTATATGTACCTTTGCCGAACCTGCGTACAGATCTGTAAAAGATAATTTACCCTTTTCAATTATTCATACATTAGTTATACCCAGATTATCAAATTTATAGATCAAGTCATGCACCGAATATAACAGATCAAAATTACACAAAGATACTACAATTCAAGCCTTAAGATATTGACCAATCAATAGAACTTATCCTTCTTCTAGTGCTCATGTTCCTCCTTGGTTCAGATCCAGCTATGCGCCATAACCCAATGACCAGTATTCTAGATCTTGCTCTTCATATGATATTCAATCCTTGAGTGGATGCCTTTGCATAATGATCTCCTTCCCCTTTTATAGTCTTAGTCCTTACTTAATACCATGGTCCAAAACCACTTAGAACCAATACTTGGGTCCAAATACTTGGGTTCAACACTTTGGAAGAGATAACATGGTCCAAAACCATAGGTCCAAATACCAAGGACCAAATATCATGGACAAAAAATAAGTTTTCCCACATGTACATGCTTTTCGTGCATGAAAGTGTGTGCATACGCATATGCAACTTTTGATAGGTGATCTCGCGTGCATACGCGACTTGGTTAAGTGGAAACTGTGTATATCTCTTTTCTTTTATTCTAAGAGCCCGAACTATGATCTGTCATCTGAGTGAGTTGCCATCAAGGACAACACCTGTGTCATAGTGCAATTTTCATCTGAGTGAGTTGCCATCAAGTACAACACCTGTGTCATAGTGCAAAACCTATGTCATAATGCCAACAATTACCCAAACAGGGCCCACAGTTTTGGCGCTTCATCTCCTAGGGTTAAGTTTCTGGATGTTTAGGTTTTTCCATTGTTTCTCAATAATAAATAGGCCTTTGAGCCTCATTGTAACATAGTTCAAAGGCATGTAGCTGCCACCTCTCTTCTAAGAGATAAGCTACCATTGCCCGAGCTAGTCTTATTTCCATTCTGTTTGTAAGCATATTTTAGTATTTGATATTAATGAAATGAAGTGTTATTTCTGCTGTGTCTTTGTATTTATGGTTATATCTGTAATTTCTTGTGTTCCTTTTTAAATTTGGATCACTTTCTCTGTTAATGAATTGAAGATCAATTTTGAAGAATTTGTTTGTTCCTTGTGTTCAATTGTGATTGTTGATATTGGTTCTTGTCATGTTCATTTAAATTAATTGTTGAAGTACTTAATGGTGTCCTAGTGTTTTTGCACAAGTGAAAGAAATTTTTTAATTGGTAAAATTACTACAATATTGATTCATCCCCCCTCAATATTTCCTTGGTTTCCAATAATTGGTATCAAAGTGGGTTACTTCAGATCAGTTTAGCAACTAGAAGAAAGATCAAGGACCATGGAAATCGAGGAGGGAGGATTTACCAAGAGGTCACCTATGTTTAATGGAACAAACTATGTGTTTTGAAAAGTAAGGATGAAGATCTACATTTAATCAATTGGAATTGATTTTTGGGATGTTGTGGAAAAAGAATGTCAAAAGCCTCCAACAATAATTACCAAAGATAAAAACATGGAGTTTACATGCAATTCTAAAGTAATGAATGGCCTACTTTTCAGTATACCTGAATCTAAGCTTGTTAAAGTAATGGACTACACTTCTTCCAAAGCTATTTGGGACAATATGAGTAGCTACTATGAAGGAGATAACAAGGTAAACAAATCTAAACTCCAAGGGTGTATGATGCAATTTGAGTCTTTAAGTATGCATGGTGATGAAGATATTACAGAGTACTTTTAGGAGTTGATAAATTTATAAACACCATAAGAGGGCTTGATGAGAAGCCAAATGAAGATGCATAAGTTCAAAAGGTGTTAGTATCTCTTCCTAAAAGTTTTAATCCCAAAGTGTCATCCATTGAAGAAATGACCAATCTAAACTCTCTCACACAATATCAACTCTTGGAATACTCACTGCCTATGAGATGAGGATTTCTAATGGAAAGTCTGTAGCCAAAGAAACATCCTTTTAAGAATAAAGGAAGTGCAAATAAGAGCATGTTGACTCATGTTGTGAATCATATGAAGAAGAAGATTTTCACATGAGTAAGATCAAGCAAAGATTAAGAAAGTATAAAGGTAACCTACCCTTTAAGTTTTTTAACTATGGCAAAATTGGTCACTATGCATCAAAGTGTCTTGAAAAGAAGAAGAAATATTACGATCCTAAAGAAAGATTCAAGAAAGTTCAAAAGGATAGAAAGAAGGATAAGAAGAGAGGTTTTTATGTTCAAGAAGAGAGCTCCTTGGAAAGTGAACTTAGCCAATCCTCATATGAGGAAAGAGATGATGAGATCCCTAAAGAATTTATGTTGATGGCCATAGAAAATCTACAAGTTGAGCATATTAATTCTAATGATGAATAGGAAGAAGTATAGCTTGAAGGAGAACTAGTAAGTGCACTTGAGGAAATAGAGATATTGAGGAAGAAAAATAAGTCTCAGAAGGAGTATTTGATAAAAGAAAAAACATAATTTGTTCAACCATTTCTTTTACAAATAGCAAAGGGAAACAAGATACAAGAATCCTTGAACCAACAACTAAATGAAAAGATTTAAGCATGTGAAAGGATGGAAGGAGAAATCGTGTTGCTAAAGAAGAAGTTGGAGAAGGCTAAAACATAACACAACTAATTTTTAATCAGAGATTCAGTGGAGGGACTGAATATTTGAATGAAATATTGGAAGAAAAATGAGTCTCTAAATATCTTAGTGGTCTTGGCTTTGAAGTAGAGTCTAGTGCAGTAGCTGAATTATAAAGAAAAGAAGGAAATTTTTGTCCCACAGATAAAGAAGGGTCTACACAACAACAAGAGGATAATGTGTATCCTAGGAAATATCAACAAAAACAGAAGAAAAACGTTATCCAATCATATAAAACTACCCAAAATTGTGGTTAGCATATAAGGCAACCTTCTAGGTATAATAATATTTTCCTAGGGTACTGTTTCACATGCACAGACTACGACCATAGAGCAACAAATTGGAGAGTCAACCTTTCCTATGGGAAAATCATATCTAGAAGAATAATTCAGCAGAGGAAAAGGAGACCCAAGTATAATAATTATTTTTCTCCTCTAAACTATTTGGGGAAATGTTTTAAATGTCAACATTTTGGGCATAAAGCAGTTAATTGCAGATCTAAGGAGAAGAAGACAAAACCAATTATTGAACAAATTGAACCTAAGCCTAAAGTCTAGAAAGAAAAGGAGAAATCAGAGCAATGTGATATTAATTTTTATGCTCATATTGAAGGGAGCCATTGGTATATGTATAGTGGTTGTTAGGCACATGTCAGGTGACAGAAGTAAGTTTTTGACATGGAAACTAGTTGACAAAGGTAATATGACTTTTGGAAACAATTCTCCAGGAAAAATTGTTGCAAAAGGAGTGGCCAATATATAAAATGTAAAAGGTAAAGCCAATAATGTTTTATATGTTGATGGGCTGAAGCATAACCTCCTTAGTGTATCTAAGATTTGTGATCAAGGATATGATTTGATTTTTAAAGCCAAAATTATCAAATTAAGTCTACATGCACTGGTGAGATAGTTGTTGAAGCTATGAGAATAGATAATAGTGTCTATGTTCTCAAAGAGAATATAAATAGGTGCTTCCTATCAAATATTGATGAATATGGTTGTGGGATAGGAGACTTGGACGTCTGAACTTTGTTTAGATAGTCAAGTTGATAAAGATAAATGTTCATTAAGGGTTTACCCAAGCTTTCCAAAATAGAGAATATTATTTGTAAATCTTGCTAATTGGGAAAGCAAACTCATGCTCCATTCAAGGAAAATGATAACTCATCATTAAAGCCATTAAAGTTGGTACACATGGATCTGTGTGGACCATCTAGAATGAAATCACCCATAGGTAAATTATACATTATGCTAATAATTGATGATTTCAACAAATGATGTGGGTTTCCTTCCTCAGAGAGAAATCTGCAGTTTTCGAGAAATTTAAAGAGTTCAAAGCTATGGTTGAGAATGAATCTGATTGAAAAATACAAATCATAAGGTATAACAATGGAGGCGATTTCGCTTCAGAATAATTTGATGAATTACACAAGAAGAATGGCATCAAAAGGAAATTCACTATAGAAGAGACTCCACAACAAAATGGTGTAGCAGAAAGAGAAAACAAATTAGTGTAGTAATTAGACAGAGAAATGATGGACAAAAGGAATGTACAACAAATGCTTTTGGAAAAATCTATTCATACAACAATGGTTATCCTCAATAAAACTCATTTTAGACTAAATAGTAACAAAATGTTAGGTCCTTATAATACTAGTGTAGTCTCCTTATTGTTATTATTAGTGTAGCCCCCTTACTACTATTGTTGTTCCCATGTAGCCCCCATATTATTATTATTGTGCCCCATAGAAGCCCATTATTATTATTGTTGTGCCCTTACATTATTATTGTTGTGTAGGCTAATTATATTGTGACCCCTTAGACTCCTATATATACCAAGGAGGTCTGGTCATTTGTATCATACAATAATTGTTCATTTATGTGATGTAAAAAAGGTTCTGCCCTCAAGGAGGTTAATTTTCACGTCATTGATCTATCTTTTCTTCTGTTTTGTGATATGGCTACATAACATTTGGTATCAAAGCTTTGGATTCAAGGGTTTCGCTGCTTCAAACAAGACATCTTGGAATTTGTGCTATAACTTTTTCTTCTACGAGGCTTCAAAAGATGAAATTTTGACCAAGTGGAGCTGAAATCTCATTGCACTTCATGTAGAAATTTAACATCTTGGTTTTCTATATTTTCTAAGATATAGTCCGAAG
The DNA here is from genome assembly GCA_000404065.3 of Pinus taeda. Taxonomy (NCBI): domain Eukaryota; kingdom Viridiplantae; phylum Streptophyta; class Pinopsida; order Pinales; family Pinaceae; genus Pinus; species Pinus taeda. The sequence continues at coordinate 19,366 of APFE031337787.1, forward strand.
AAGTTAAGTTTTTTTGAATGCTCCATAATTCAGTTTCAAATAGGCGACCTAGATTAAATCATCATAATGTTTTGTACGAGCATCAAATTTGTATTTTGTAAAAAATGATTGAAATTGAATGGACTGTAATTTGTTTTATATCATTTTTAGGGCTGAAGGTTGAAATAGTGACACATGGCCTTCCATAGTTCGCTCTACTGAACCAGTCCATAACCAGGCCATCATGGGAGATTGGACATAAATATATATTGAGGAATCCAATCTCTGTTTGACTTGTGGAATTGGAAACAATACCTATACGGCTACCATAAGACAAAATTTAGACCTTTGAGAGATGAAATTACAAAGATAAAATTGTTTCAAGATCAAGCTCCTAAATGCAAGATAAACTGTGTATTTTTTAAAAAAATTACATAACTTTTGTTTGAAAAATCAGTTTGAAGTGATTCTAGGGGAATATTGAAGCATAGAAAGTTCTACTATGACACATGAAGATGAAGAATTTCAACATGATATATCAAAATTACGGGACCAAGTGCAACAAATTTTTCTCTCACAAAGAGCAACCAAAGATGAACTAAAAGGGGACATGGATTGCTTAAAAGGGGACATGGATGGTTTAAAAGAAGAAATAAAAGGTGACATGAATTGTTTAAAATAAGATATGGAAGGTTTGACAAAGTTGCTAAAAGAAATTCTTCCAAATTGTGAAAAGGTATTCCATGAAGCCCATGATGAGAACAAAAGGAATGTTAATCATGATTTTAGAGACTCTAATTTTGGGTTGAAGACCAACCAAAATCCAAAGATTGATATGAGGAAGTTTGATGACAAGGATATGGTAACATGGATACTATAGATGGAGCAACATCTTTATCTACATGATGTGCAACACTCACAAAAGGTACGCATTCCATCTTTATATTTAGAACCTAATAAGTTTGTATGGTATTGCTGGCTTTGTTCTCATAAACCGCTTGTCACTTGGTCAATATTTACGGAGGAAATGATAACACATAATGAGGAAGCAAAAAAACACCTTCTTTAGCCAACTAATAAATCTCAAACAAAAAGTTTCAACGAAAATGCACATTGAGGACTTCCAAAAATTGAATATCAGGGTAATTGATATTTCAGAGGAGCATATGATTGATGTCTTCATAGGGACTTTATGGATATCATCCACCATCCATCACATCATCTTTAATAGGAAATTCTAAGGTTCAATAAGTGGAAGATCACATCGAGCATCAACAAAAATTTCTTAAAGTCTTGAAGGATAACCTCAATCTGAATCATAATCGAATGAAACAACAAGCAGTTCAACGTTGAAGTGAAAGAAGTTTTGACATAAGCAACTGCATATTTTTATGGTTAAAACCATACAAACAAATGTCCCTCAACAAGCTAAAAAGGATAATAAATTATCACCCAATTACTATGGTCCTTACAAGGTGTTGAAAAAGATTTATACTATGGCATAAAAATTGGGGTTGCCTGCATGTTCTTGAGTACACCCAGTTTTCCATGTTTCATGCTTAAAGAAGGTTATCAGTGACAAGATCACAGTTCAAAAAATATTTCAAGAACTTGATGAAGAAGGGAAAATCAAATTGGAGCCTTAAGCAATCATGAAAATAAGAACCTAACATATACGAAATCATTCAATTTCAGAGTATCTCATTAAATGGAAGAAGTTACCGTTGAATATTCTAGATCGGAGGATGATAATTTTATACAGAAGCATCCATAACTACTCAAGCATTGAGGAAAACACATTTTTTGAAGGAGAGGGGCATATTAGGTACCTATAATACTAGCCTATCCTCCTTATTGTTATTGTTAGTGTAGCTCCCTTATTGTTATTTTTGTGCCCATGTAGCTCCCATGTTGTTACTATTGTGTCCCATAGAAGCCCACAACTGTTATTGTTGTGCCTTTACATTTTTATTTATTTTTTTATTTTTTTTTCTTCTGTAGGCTTTAATTATATTATGACCCCTTAGACTCCTATATATATCAAGGAGGTCTTATAATTTGTATCATACAAGAATTTTTCATTTATGTGATGTAAAGGAGGTTTCCCCATCTAAAAGGCTAATTTTCAAGTCGTTGATCTACCTTTTCTTTTGTTTTGTGATTTGGTTGCATAACACAAAACTCCCTATGAGTTGTGGCATGGAATAATTTTAACTGTTAAGCACTTTATTGTTTTTGGCAGCAGACATTATATCAAGTGAAATGATGAGAAGCTGGGTAAGTTTGATGTAAGAGAAGATGAAGGTAATTTTCTGGTATATTCACATAACAATAAAGGGTATAGATGTTATAACATGAACACCAAGAGGATCGTTGACTGTATTTATGTCAAGATGGATGAATAGATTGAACAAAAACAACCAGTGACAAACAACATTGATGAAAAAATCAACATTGGTGAGGAGTATGTTGAGCCACATGCAAAACAAGATGATGAAGAGTCCTCCAGTCCTCAAGCCAAATATCCATTAAGGTATGTACATAACCACAACCCAACTGATCAGATTATTGGAGAATTAAATACTGGTGTGCAGACAATAATGAATCTGCTTAATCCCCCTGTGCAAGCACATGTTTCCCTACTATCCATGGAGGAACCAAAGGATGATGTACAAGCATGTCAATATCAAAATTGGTTAAAATTAATGCATGAAGATTGGGAAAAATAGAGAAAAATAAAACTTGGGAACTTGTTCCAATACTTGTTAATAAGATGCCATTAGCAGAAAGTGAGTTTTTAGGAATAAATTGAATGATCATGGAGAAGTGGTAAGAAACAAAGCTAGATTGGTATGCAAAGGCTATGCTCAAATATAAGGACTAGACTTTGATAAAAAAAATTCTTCTACTGCTAGATGATAAGGAAGAAGAATGTCTTTTTCATTTTCTTTCTTTAAGAAATTCAAAGTCTATTAAATGGATGTCAAATCTACGTTTATCAATTGATAATTACAGGAGGAAGTATACATCAAGCAACTATAAGGTTTTATATTGACAGAGAAACCATATTTTTTTGTAGACTTAATAATTCCTTGTATGGTCTCAAGAAAACACTTAGAGCTTGGTATTCTAGGCTAGAAAACTACCTACTCAAGTGTTGATTCAAAAGAGGTGCAACAAAAAAGAACTTATATATCAAATCAAAGGATGGAAAAGTTATCATGGTGGTGGTATATGTTGATGACATTATCTTTGCTAGTGATTCATATTTTCTAACTAGTGAATCTGTAGCTGACATGAAGGGCGAGTTTGAGATGACAATGCTTGGAGAGCTTTCTTACTTCCTTGGATTTCAGATTGTTTAGACACCCATGGGAATTTTTATCTCTCAAAGTAAGTATCTCAAAGAAGTACTAAAGAAATTTGGCATGGAAGAATGCTCTTTAGTTAGCACACCAATGATGACAGGTTGCAAACTTAGCAAGATGGATGAATCTCCATAGACTTTATATAGATCCATCATTGGTATCCTCTTATATTTGATAGCATCAAGACTAGACATAATGAATGTTGTTGGTATAGTTGGAAGATTCCAAGCAACCCCAAAACAAATCCATTTGCTAGAAGCTAAGAGGATTCTTAGATATCTCAGAGCAACAATGGATTATGGACTGTGGTACCCCATAGGTAAATATTTTTGATTAATTGTTTATAATAATGATGATTGGGTAGGTGATGTAGATGATCGAAAGATCACAAGTGGTGGTGCTTTATTTCTTGGAGAATGCTTATTTTCATGGTTGAGAAAGAAGCAAGCTTCCATTTCCTTATCTAGAGCCAAATCAAAGTACATTGGAGGAAGTGCTTGTTGTGCTCAACTATTATGGATGAAGCATAGTTTGCAAGATGTACAAGTGCTATATGATCAACCCCTACCCATTATTTTTGATAACATAAGTGCCATAAGCATGTCAAAGAATCCAAATTTTCACTCCAAGGCTAAGAATATTCTAATCAAGTATCATTTCTTCAGAGAGAAGGTTATCAATCAGATTGTGAAGTTGGAGTATGTCACTAAAAAAGAGAAAGTTGTTGATATTTTCACCAAGCCACTTCCTAGAGAACAATTTGAATATTTGAGGAAAATATTAGGAGTTGTTACTCTTACTTCCCTCCACTAGATCTTCCTTCAAGAGGAAGAGAGGAAGCTAGTGTATTTTCAGCATATGAAGATGAAGTTACAAGGTCCACAAGATCAACATGTCAGGGGGATTACAGTGATAGAGGGAGAATGTTGGTGTATTTTCCATTGATGCCAAAGGGGGAGAGGTACATGGTGATAAAAAAAGAAGTAAAAGGAGTGGTACTTGGTGAAGGGGAGGTGTTAGTGATCCAAAAATAGCAACAACAATAACACCAAAGTAGCAGAAACAACGAAGGATAAGTGAAGTGCACCTGAGGGGGAGAAACACTGAAAGGAGACAATTAAAAGGATTTTTATTTTTATTTTTATTTTGGTGTTTCCATTAATGCCAAAGGGGGGGAATTTTGGAAATATTTTGTCATTTATGGAAATAGGGGTCAAAGAAGGACTTATAAGATTAGGTTCGAAGCACAAGAACAAGTATCAAGGAGAAACATGGATGAGAATGGTGTCAAGAACTTAGAGCCAGTTCTAGAGAAGAAGATCATATCAAATGAAGGTGAAACCCACTAATATGGATAGAGCTCTAGAAAATGTTTCTAGTGTTATGTGGAAGCCTAAAAATGGCCTCCTGGTTTGAAAGGTAGAGCTAGTCAAAGTTGCAGATCCCCAAGTAAAAGTTTAGCAGGGATTAAATGGATTAAAATCCCTTTTGGTGCTTAACCAAGGTTGGAAGAGCAGCCAAATCAATGAAAAAGTTACCAGAGCAGATGTAAATAGCACGAGGCTAAATTGGATGGACAAAAAATTAGTGGAGAGGATTCCCATTGGCCACAGGCAGAGCCCACACTACGTGATAGACTAACGAGGGATGCCCGATGAAAATAAATTGGCAGTTGTTATCAAGTGCTTAAACAAAATGAGTAAGATGATGCCATCATATGATGCCATCACAATAGAGGTAGCCCAAAGGTATTCACCTGGCACAATTAAAAGTGGTGCACAATGCGAAGTGTCAGGCATCGGAACAGGCTAGATTGCACAACAAGGAAAAATGAAACCAACGATTAATGAAAAGTGGACCAGGAGACCCCCACAACTAATATTTAAGCCTACTAAGGCAAACATAGAAGATAACAAAGTTAATAGGACATTCAACTAGGGGGATATTGGAGAAAAATAAAGAAATAAGACGGGAACCCTTAAAAATATTGAACAAAGGATTTGCTAGCAAAACTGAACTCGAGACCCTTTATCTCTTCTCTCTTGTTAGTTTGGTAGCTTAGTGTTAGCCCCCCATACTATTAGTGTAACCCCTTATTGTTATTAGTACAACGCCCTTATTATATTGATGTACCCATGCAGTGCCCATATTGTTACTATTGTGCCCCATAGAAGCCCACTATTGTTATTATTATGCCGTTACATTATTATTTTTATGTCGGCTCTGATTATATTATGACCCCTTAGACTCCTATATGTAGAAAGGAGGTTTTTTCATTTGTATCATCCAAGAATTATTCATTTGTGTAAAGTAAAGGAGGTTGCCCCCTCGAAGAGGCTGAATTCTAAGGCATTAAACTATCTTTTCTATCTTTTTGTGAGCTGGTTT
>APFE031337787.1:28413-63208 GCA_000404065.3 Pinus taeda
GTGTAATTGCACAATTATGTTCGCTAGATGTTTCGACATCGAAATCATCTATTTCTCCAGATCTTCCAAAAGTCTTTGACAATCATTCCAAGGTATTTGAGACTCCCAAAGGTCTCCCACCTATTCGTGATCTTGATCATGCTATTCATCTGATTCCAGGAAGTGTTCCTCCAAAAATTAGGCCATACAGATATTCCTATGCCCAAAAGAGTGAAATTGAACATATGGTTGTAGAAATGCTAAAGGCTAGTATAATTCAACTTAGTCAAAGTTCTTTCTCTGCTCTAGTAGTATTGGTGCACAAGAAGGATGGATCATGGTGCATGTGTCTAGATTATAGGGAGCTCAAAAATCTCACTATTAAAGATAAGTTTCCCATTCTTGTCCTTGATGAATTACTGGATGAATAGCATGGATCAATTTACTTCACCAAGTTGGATCTTCGTTCAGGATATCATCAAATCAGAATGAAGAATGAAGACATTCCAAAAACAACATTTAGAACTCATGAGGGTCATTATGAATTTCTGGTCATGCCTTTTGGCCTTACCCATGCACCTTCTACATTTCAAGGTTTGATGAATTCAATTTTCAAACCATTCCTTAGAAAATTTGTGTTAGTATTTTTTGATGATTTACTAATCTACAACAAGTCTTGGAGGGATCATGTTGAACATGTTGATAGGGTGCTACAACTATTAGAGGAGAAACAATTAAATGCAAAAAGATCCAAATGTTTCTTTGGAGTACAAGAGGTGGAATACCTGGGTCATATTGTATCTCATGAAGGAGTTAAGGTAGACCCTAGCAAAATTAAAGCCATTAAGGAATGGAAAATCCCCACATCCATAAAGCATTTGCGGGGATTTCTTGGGTTGACAGGGTAATATCGCAAGTTTGTTAAGAATTATGGGAGAATAGCAGCACCTCTAACAACATTATTGAAGAAAGATGCATTTTCATGGACTCTAGAAGCAACAAAGGCCTTTGAACATCTTAAAGAGGCAACGTGCCAAGCACCGGTCTTAGCTACACCAGACTTCACAAAAACCTTTATTGTAGAATGTGATGCTTCAAGAAATGGAATTGGTGCTATTTTAATGCAAGATGAAAGACCCATTGCTTTTGAAAGTCGTCCAATCAAGGGAAAGTTTTTACACAAAGCTATTTGTGAGAAGGAAATGTTGGCAATCCTACATGCACTTAAGAAATGGCGACCCTACCTACTGGGAAGACACTTCAAGGTAAAAACGGATCATGATAGCCTTAAATACTTTTTAGAACAAAGATTATCCTCTGAAGAGAAACAAAAGTGGGTCACAAAGATGTTGGGTTATGGCTTTGAAATCATATACAAAAAAGGGAAGCAAAATGTGGTGGCAGATGCACTCTCAAGAAAGGATGAGGATGTGGAAGCATTTTTCTGTGCCATTTCTATTATCCATCTAGATTGGATAAATGAAGCAAGGGATGAATGGAAGAAGGACGAAAAAGTATGGCCACTCATTCAAAAGTTGCAGAAGATCCCTATTCAAATGATATTGCCAAAACTTGAAGAGGAAGGAAAAATCATATTGGAACCTGGAGCAGTCACAGAAACAAGAACTCGACAGCTATGAAATTGGTCAATTTCAGAGTATCTCATAAAGTGGAAGAACTTACCTGTTGAAGATTCCACATGGGAGGATAAGAATTTTATACAGAAGCATCAAGAACTACTCAAGCATTGAGGACAACACTTTTTGAAGGAGAGGGGCATGTTAGGCCCCTATACTACTAGTGTAACCCCTTATTTTTATTAGTACAACCCCCTTATTATATTGATGTACCCATGTAGTGCTCATATTATTACTATTGTGCGCCCTAGAAGCCCCCTATTGTTATTATTGTGCCCTTACATTATTATTTTTATGTTGGCTCTGATTATATTATGACCCATTAGACTCCTATATATAGAAAGGAGGTCTTTTCATTTGTATCATCTAAGAATTATTCATTTGTGTAATGTAAAGGAGGTTTCCCCCTCGAAGAGGCTGAATTATAAGGCATTAAACTATCTTTTCTATCTTTTTGTGAGCTGGTTTCATAACACTTAGTGACAAATTCTAACCATGGGATGTGATTCCTCTTTTTGAGAGGACCAATTTTGACTATTGAAGTGCTCAATTTGGACAAGGGAAAGTGTATCTTTGAATTAAATCCCACATGTGCATATTTGATTAGGTCTTCTTATAACAACTTGGACACCCTTGGAAGGCTATAAATACAAGTGATCTCAACCTCATTTTGATCTGATTACAAGACATTATTCTATTCTCTTATTTGTTTTGACTCGTATAGGTATGAGGTAAGTTCGCGGAGATTGGTTGGCACAGGTCCGAAATTGCAAGGTTCAAAGCTCGCATCTATGTTTTTAGGGTTTTGGGTCTTAGTCATAGGCATATCATGGAGAAATTTCGGCTGCAGATGCAGGCATGTCATGGAGAAATTTCGACTAAAGCCTTTCATTCACATGCATGACACATCTTCCCTGTGATTGGAACCTAAAGGTTAAATTTTTTAGTTGACCAAATTTTTCACCAGCTGACCGCAAAGTTCAACAGTTGACTATAGATAGTGGAAATTGACTACAGGTTCTTGAATAATGGTTTTTGGATTATTAGCATGGTTGGGTTCATCTTATGGATATTGTTTATTTGATTTTGCTGGATAGTTGTATGGATGAAGATATGGATCATTATACTCTCTTTTGCTGAATCATTCAATGACAATCTAATAAGAAGAAGAATTTGAAAGGGTTTTCCCCAAAGTGAGTTTTTACCTGGTCTTTGACCAATACTCGTGTCTCTATGTGTGAATTCTTTTCTTTTATTGCTCCTTTATGTTCCTCTTCGTTGATGATTATATTGTTCTTTCTACATAGTTGCATATGTTGTTGACTAATGATGTAAATTTGAATAATGTTATGATGTTATGGCGTGAATTTAATATGGAAATAATGAAATGTAATTATCAAAGAAAAGAACAATATAGCCCTAAGAAATATTTAACATGGTATCAGAGATGGGCTAAAGAAAAGTCATTGAACATCAGCCCTATGAAGACACCTTTAATGGAAGCATGAGAAGATGGAGGATACCTAAAAGAATACTAGGGTTTGAAGGAAACCCTAAGAAATTTTGTTATTCAGGTTTGATGTATATTATGAGGTTAGGGCTTGGGAGAAACCTCATTTTATGGAAAATATTTGAGATATGCAATCTAGAAGCCCTAGCATGTTTAATGTGGATATGTTCAAGCACTTGTGACAGATTTGGTGTAGCCCTAGATGGGATTGTCTCAATTAGGCCTTTATTGTTGATGAAATTGATGGGTATATTGAATGAAACAATATTATATGGTCAATGGATGGTCATGACTCTTGAAGGATGGTTCAAGAGGGATTTAATCTCCTCTCGTTAAAAGATAAGTACGTTTAGATTTATGTTACCTCTTTGTGATTCTATTCCTGTTTGAGCTTTTCTTTGATTATTACTTATACTTCCTGCCTATATACGTGAGTATTTGGAAACTTCTAACGTCTTGATGAGATATGATAAGTGAATCCTTCTTGAGGATCATCCAAGATGCAGGAAAGGATGACTAGTGTAGGAAGAGAAGAGCTACAATTTCCCATGCCAAGGAAATTGACAAAATGTTACAACTACCCATGTCAAATAAGAAGGTGCATAAGTATTTGAATACTCCAAGGAATAAATGGTATATTGTTTCAATGTTATGTTTCAGTTGCAATATTGGATGTCAAGGTAAGCCCTGAGGTATGATGAATATATCACCTTCACAAATGACTAATGCATGCATATGAAAGTAATTTTTATTCATGGTACTTATGATGGGATGGTGCACTTGGTAGTGAACACGTATCTTACCTTTTAGACATGGTGAACTTCTTGATTATGTGAAGCTACTTAATATTGATCTTTGATATATTATCATACTTGATGTTTAGATAACATGTATCGTGTTGGATATTTTGATCCCATAATGAAGGCTAGCACCTTGATTTTAATAGATGGTAACTTGATACTATTGATAATGTTTCTGATAAGAACAATAACCATGATGATAAAAGTGTGACAATAAGATTGATATTCAGTATCTTCTTGTTGACCTTGGCTTAGTAATCTTGATAATGTAGTAAATATGGATTCCCTAACTTGATGGACTAATCTATACTTTTTTTATGATCTTTGAAGTATGATGAATCACTTGTCTCCTGCCCTAAACATAAGACTCTAACTCTTGATAAAACTTTGATGTCAAGTTCATATATGATAATGAGGTATATGATGTTGACATGTTATGAATATGATAAATATATGTTTCATAACCCGATATAGCTTGATTTTATGATCTAACATCTCTGCTGATGCATGAAAAGTATTTTGATAGACAAGTTGATGTTTGAATGATAATGACTAAAGTGGATTCCCTTTCAGAGGGAGAATATCCTTGTAATATCCATTCTCTATTTTTAGTTGCATTAAATGTATAGAAGATTCCTTATTGTTGAAGTTTTTTGACTTAAATAGAGAAATTTTAGATGTTGTTGGTCTATAGAAAGTTTTAGTATGAGAAGAGAGGGTTTCTCTTAGTCTAAGACCCAATTGAATGGAAGCAAGATTATTAGTGTGATTATAGGCCTTCAACCACATGGAAGAAGGTCTATGAGTGCAATTGTGCCTGTAGGTTACAAAGCCTCTTGCACAAAATCAGAAGTGCACCTGAAGTATGACAGTTCTACAGATATGTAGCAGACATGAGAAATTTCTATAAGTAGGGAAGTTTGAATGTTTTACTTACTATAGAGAATGTGAATATGTTGACTAAACTTGTATTTTCAGGCCACTGAAATATGGATATCAATATGTCATTATGATTTAACCATTGAATCTAGTGTATGACAATATTTGATGACAACCACAAGGGTTGACAAGATTTAGGTGATTACTATAAATGAGAAATGCTTGCAGTTTTGACATGATGCTTGATAGTTCATAAATATGCTTTAGAACATTGAAATTATGCTTCATATGTTTTTGGATTATGGATTGATTGAATTCAAAGAGATGACAAATTAGAGTTTTTTACTTTATGATTTTCCTTGATAACAATATTATGTGAGAATAGTAACTTTCAGTAACTAATATTGGGATTCAATAATGATTTTTTATTGGCCTCATTGTCTTTGGAATATTAGTTGAAATATAAAAAAATTTGATTATGTATGAAGTAACCTCACAATGAATGGATGAAACTTGTACAACTTATTCTTGACATATGAAACTTATATGACTTGTCCCCAATGTATCCATTCATATTTAGTGGAAGAAATTATTCATGTTATGATCATAAGGATGGCTTGATAAATTTAGATTGGATAATGCTTGGTAAATAAAAGGGTGTTGTAACCTAATATTTGGATGTGAGCTCCACTTGACATTTGGTTCAAAAATTTTGTCATAGAGATAATGGTAGAAACTTTTATGATTTTGATATTAGTTTTGATCTCGCATCTAAGGCTTGATAAGCTGACTTAGATGATTTGATTACACAATATTGATTTATCAAAAGATGATCATATTGGTTTGGTCAAGCGATATGTTTGCATAAAGTACTATATGAAGCAAGCTCGCTGAGCCTAGCTTGTTTTCATTGACAATTATCTGGTGAAGTCAAGAAGATGTGTTGATTTGAACCTCTACTTCAAAAGGGGTCTAATATATGACTTTGATTTTTGGTTTTATATGTTGATGGTACATTCTTGACAAGTAGCGAACCTCCTATGATAAAAGTAAGAGGGAGTTGGATTTTGAAGCTCAAAATAATGAATCATGGCATGATGAATCACTTTCTGAAGATTGTAAAATAAAATATATATTGTGAAGTTGTTGAAGAGTTTTTGGAAAGTGGAAATGGAGATCCTTGGACACTCCAATTGAATTTCAATAAGTTATGAAGAAATTGACTTGGAAACTGATAGTTTATTGAATTATCGATGTTCCATGTGAACACCCATTCATATATTTTGAGTCAATTCATACATTGAGTTATTGCCAAGCACCCTTCGAGATATTTGCATGAGACAATCAATTTTTTGGCTTGAAGATATTCTTCCTATGATATGTGGTTGCATAGGTATATTGATATTGTTTGGGATCATTATTGATGAGATAAGCACATCTGGGTGTTGCCTTAGTATGAGATATGCCATGATATTTTTGATGAAAAGTTCTTTGCTTTAAGCATGACCGAGGTCGAATATGATGTTGCTTCCATAACTAAATGTGAAGTAGGTTGAACACGCTCATTGGAGTTCTACTTGAGAAGGTTTTGGATATGACAGGGATACATTGTGATAATATTGAGTGGGATTTGATTGGCAGAGAATCTCGTATATAACTGGGACTAAGATCTCTTCATATATTGAGACAATGTTTTTGTATGAGAAAAGCTTAGGCTTATGGTTTCTTCCTCTGTGAGAGGGAGGATGAATAAAGTATCATTTTTGTGATACATAAATTTTATGAAACTATATTTTATTTGATTGTGACATGATGATTAAGCAAGTACCAAATATGAGCATGATGATATGTTTCTAATATATAGAGAGAAGGACTGATCGAGAACATTGAGCCAACTCTTCCCCCTATATGAGCTCCTAGGAAGTGGAATTGAGATGGAGGGCTCCTAGGGTTGAGGGAACTATGTACAATCAATGTGTGTGATCCATACTCTTATAGTAAGTCAGGTATCCCCCCTACTTTCATCCATAGGGTGTGTGTGATCGTTATCTATTTTGACAAGTGGGGTATCTCCCCCTATCTTGGTCTATGCATATATCATACCCCAGTTAGCATGATACCCACAAGATGAGCTTGTTTGGAATGTCCCTCCCCGTCTAGCCAATAGGTTGAGGAGGCTTGGGGGTGTGTGATCCTTACATTTGGTAAGTCGGGTATCTTACCCAAGCTCAGATTATGATGCAAGTGTTCTACCACATGACTCTTGAGGGTCATTGTTGGGATGATCCCCTATATCACCTCTTTCTTGATATGGGGTTGAAGATGTTTTGCTCCCCCATGAGATTTTGGGTTGAGATGTGCTCCCCGATGTACTTTTTGGGTTGACATATGCTCCCGTATACTATTTCGGGTTGAGACTAAGCTCCCCAACTTGGTTTAAGGTTGAGATGTGCTCCCTGATGTTGTTCAATATTGATCTAGGATCTTCGATGTTGATGTGGTTCATAGAATTTGATCCCCACTGATGTTTCCTGGGTAGTAGCATTGCGCTCCCTACTGGTAGTGATTCCTGGTGGTAGCAGTGGCTTCCCGATGAATATAGGGAGGTAGCTTAGGCTCCCCTATGATATCAAATTCTCCTTATTTTAGATTTTAGAATGTTCAATCAAGAGATAAGATGGGATAAGTATAGATGAGTAGTGATGAAATTTGATGATGAGATACTTGAGATTGGATATGATTTAATGACAAGATTCTTGCGATGATTAAATTATGTAATTGAAATTTCTCATTAGATGAGAGGTAGTGTTAATTTGGAATCTTAGTGACAAATGCCAACCATGGGATGATATTCCTCTTTTTGAGAGGACCAATTTTGATTATTGAACTGCTCAAATTGGACAAGGGAAAGTGTATTTCTGAATTAAAGCCCACATGTACATATTTAATTAGGCTGTCCCTAAAACAAATTGGAGACCCTTGGAAGGCTATAAATACAAGTTAACTCAACCTCATTTGGTTATTATCATGATACAATAATCTATTCTCTTCTTTGGTTTGGCTCACACAAGTATGAGGCAAGTTCACGAAGAATGGTTGGCATAGGTCCGAAATTACAGGGTCTGCAGCTTGCATGTTTATTTTTAGGGTTCTAAGTCTCAATCATAGGCATGTCATGAATAAATTTTGACGGAAGCCTTTTAGCTACATGCATGACACATCTTCCCTACTGTTGGAACCTAAAGGTTGAATTTTTCAGTTGACCAAAGTTTTCACCCATTGACTATAGAGTTTGACAATTGACTACAAACAATGAAAGTTGACTACATGTTCTTGAATCATGGAATTTGGATTATTAGCATGGTTGGGTTCATCTTATGGATATTTTTTAGTTTATTTTTCTAGATAGTTGTATGGATGAAGATATGGATCATTGTACTCTCTTTTGTTGAAACATTCAATGGCAATATGATAAGAAGAAGAATTTGAAAGGTTTTCCCCGTAGTGGTTTTTTCCTTAGTCTCTGACCAATCATGGTGTCTCTATCTGTGAATTATTTTCTTATATTTATCCTTTAAGTTCCATTGCATAGATGATTATATTGGTTTTACTACATAGCTGTATATGTTGTTGAATAATGATGTAAATCTGAATAATGTTATGATGTTATGGGGTGAATTTAATATCAAAAGAATGAAATACAATTATCAAAGAAAATGACAATATAGCCCTAAAATTTTAACATCTCTGGCAGGGACACTTGGAAGGATGCTATGGCTCTAGATGATGAAGGATGATGATATCAATACACCTAACGGGAGGTGGACATGTGGCTGGAAGATTCAGTGTTTTTGGGTACCCGAATGGACCATATCTGAGTGACACATGGACCAATAATTGGTGAACACATGGCACATGTGACATCAGCATGACATCATCCCACAAGATTTAGCCCAGAAGGTTAAAGAGTAGTGCATAAGGAAAGTGCCATGTAGTGAGAGCCAAGATACGTCAGACTGAAAGAACACAATGAAAACCAATTAAAAAGGTGTTGGGAAAACTATTAGAAAATTATACATTATAGAGGAATGGAACACATAAAATATTACAAAAATGTAAACATAGATAAAAACAAATAAAACAAGAGAGACATAGATATACGTGGTTCACCCAATTTGGGCTACGTCCATGGAGAAACAACTAGTCTTTCCTTTTATATTATCCAGCAAAATGAAGATATACAACCTACAATAGATCTGTTGTAATTCCCTCTTCTCTCTCACACAATATCATCTCTCTTTCTTGCTCAGAATATAGATCTACATAGCCGCAATACAATTCCGTCATATATAGTGAGGGAATGCCTTCTAGGAAAACAAAACCTAAATTAAACATAACCTTTATCGTCATATTTTCGCATAATGGATGACTTAGATTTACTACAAAATTACAACATTTTACAAGGAAATTTTACATCTATTTTTAGCTTCGGGGCTATCTCCCCCCCCCCCCACCACCCTCACCCCCATTGGACCCCTGGCGACACACATCAATAGGCGGAATTGCCGCCACATTACAAAAATGGGGTTGAATGCGGTGATACCTATGAATAAAGAAGATAATCGGGCTCCACACCTAACAATCTCCCACTTGGATACCGATTATAGTGACTCCATCGCTGCTTCGTTTGTTGGGCAATGGCTCCACTTTGGACCTGGCTGTTTCTCATCTTCATCATCATACTTGAAGACCAATTGAAACCGAGCAAAATCTCAGTTTCTCCTTGGTTACAACTTTTGTTAACATATCTGCAAGATTATGGATAGTGTGTATCTTTTCCAGTGTCAACTTTCCCTCTTCCAACACTGACCGTATGAAATGGTACTTGAGTTGTATATGCTTAGACTTGGAATGAAATGTAGAGTTATTTACAAGATGTATGGCACTTTGGCTATCACTGTATAACTTTTCCAAGTCCCGCTACTTACCCAATTCATCCAGAAACCTTCGTAACCAAATCATTTCTTTGCTAGCCTTTGTAGCAGCAACATACTCTGCTTCCATCATTGAGAGTGCAACAACACTTTGCAATTTTGAAACCCAACTTACAACTATTCCACCAACAATAAACACATACCCTGTGGTTCTCCTCCTGTTATCTCTATCACATGCAATATTTGCATCAACATATCCCTGTAGAGAAATGTTTAAACCACCAAAGCATAATGCTTGATATGTGGTACCTCTCAAATACCTGAGAATCCACTTCACCATGGAT
The DNA here is from genome assembly GCA_000404065.3 of Pinus taeda. NCBI lineage: Eukaryota > Viridiplantae > Streptophyta > Pinopsida > Pinales > Pinaceae > Pinus > Pinus taeda. The sequence continues at coordinate 38,497 of APFE031337787.1, forward strand.
GCTACAACTTCTTATACATATGGTTGAAAGTCAATGTGAAAATTGTTATGCCTTCATCAACATTTCTAGAATTAAATATTCATTATTTGAAGAAGAACTCATTTGTTCTATCAATTTCATGAGTTGGGATGAACATTTTTGTATCATAACTTGGTTAATGTAGAGGCTTTGGGTTGCATGAGGACATGCAACATATTGAGCTTGGGAGTATGTTGGGCCACTAATTTGTCATTACTAATATGACTTTTTAACGTCTATTTCATCCATTTCAACCATTCTTTATCACGTCATTTATCATAATTTATCATATAATTCCATTTTATAATTATTTATGCTCTTATGGATAAATACTATTTTTTTATTTTATTTTTAATAAATTGATGATTATTATGCATGATTTTACTAATGATGGTTTATTAATGTATTTTTTGTAATATCACTCATGATTTTAGCCTCCAAGATCTTCTCTAGATCACAAATTTAATCTCCAACTCATAATTAAATATTCCAACTCAGAAATTCGGTGGAATAAGAAGTGACAGTTTTGCATTGGGCGTTTTGGACAAATGAAAGATAATCTAGAAAATCGAAAACATGGGTTTTGTCTAGAACATACCAAATTAGTTTCACAATAAACATTTTCCCAAAATTCGGTCTTTATTAAGAGAAATGAAAGGTTCTTCAAAGACAATTTTCTCAAATTTGCTGTTGCAACCATTTTCCAAATTCTTCCAATTGCAATACCATATTCGACTTGTTCCAACTAAATCATGATGGGAAGATATTTCAGATTTGATCTTATTTATTAAGATTATGTAATCAATCTAAAATTGTAATGGAAATCATTTTGTAATCAGCTTTGTTGTAACTTCCCTTTGCTCTCTGTGTATCTAAATGAAAATAGAGATCAAAGAGAGGAGGATAATAGGGAGAGAATTAGAGGATAATTGGGGGAATAATGGAAGGGTAATTAGGAGATAGGAGATGGAAAATTTTTATATAGGATGTAGAAGAAGATATAAGAGATGAGAGATGAGAGGATGAACAATTTTTGAATTTGAGGAAAAGCTAAGAGCTCCATTATGCTGTAATTATTTCTCTCATATGTTTTAATGAAGGAAGTTATCCATTGATTTCTACATTTGTTATTTGTACTCTGATCTGAGTTATTTCTCAAGGCGGAACTGAGTTTTGGGTAGTTAGGCCCACTACCTTGGATGAGGTGATGCCTTGAACATCTATAGTAGTTTAGTTGTGTGCTTGTTTATTTGAATTTCAATTGTTGCTCTTTAAAGTAAATTTCCATTTTAATCAAGTAATTTGTTAAGTTGTTTCATTTCCATATTTGTTATTTCCTGCAACTTCTAGATTTCATTTGATTTCTTGCTCTAGATTAGCATTTGAATTCTGTTGAGTGCAATAGATTAAATTTCCAATTCAGCAATGTGTGATTTAATTTAGAAATGATTCAAGTTGCATGATTAGCATAATTGTTTTTCCTGTCATTTAATTTCTGCTTTTTAATTTATTTTTATTATTCAAGTCTTACATTTTATTTCTTGTTGAGTGAGCTTGATAGTATAGAAAACAATCATATAGAACTAGTGTTAGTTGTTGGTATTGTTATTCATATATTTTTCCGATTGCCTTGAAATAATAAGATGCTCCTCAGGTTGATAATTAATGTTCAAGTGATTAGTTTTATTTATTTATTTATTAAGCAATTAATTTTCCCAACATACACTAGTTTCTCCTTCCCTTTTACCTCATATCCTTGTGTTTTCTGTGTACATATCTCTTCGTCCAAATCCCCATGGAGAAACTTGGTTGTCTTTACATCTAACTGCTCAAGATGCAAATCTTCACCTGCTACTAGACTTAAAGTAGTTATGATTGAATTCATTTTAAAAACATGAGAAAATATCACATCAAAGTCTATAAATTTTTCTATGCAAACTCCTTCACCACAAGTCTAGCTTTATACCTTTTTCTAGCTCCATCTTCTTCCTTCAACTTGTAAACCCATTTATTCTACAACGTTGTTTTACTTGCAGGCAAATTGACTAAGTCCCAAGTCTGGTTATGTGCTAAGGAATACATCTCTTCTTTCATGGCTTGATCCCACTTCTTCCTGGTTTCTACTTGCACTACTTCTTCATAACATTCTGGTTCACCAGAATCAGTCAAAAATACATAATATAATGAAGGAGAGTATTGTTTAGGGGGTCTACTTATCCTGGTAGATATTCTAACACCATTTTTAGGTGTTTGAGGTGCTTGTTGCTGTTGTGGTTGGTGTTGTTGTTCTGGCTATTGATCATTATGATTTTCAGGCACCTTCACTTTTTGTGATCTCATCAATCACTGTGTATTCTCTGTTTTCTTTTTCCTGTTCCTTTTCCTGCATCTGATCCTTATACAAAACCTTTTCATTGAATATGACATATTTTCTCCTAATGATTTTGTGCTTTTTATAATCATAAAAGTGATAAACAAAATCATAAACACCATATCCAATAAAGGTACATTTCTTTGATTTTTCCTCAAGCTTTGTTCTATTTTCTTTATTGATGTGGACAAAGGCTTCACAATCAAAAGTCTTTAAAGATGAGTATTTTATCTTTTTACTTGTTCATGCCTCCTCTGGAATACCACCATCCAAGGAACTTGAAGGCCCTCTGTTTATTAGATAAACAACATTATCTACAACATATGTCTAAAATTGTAAAGGCAATCCTGTATGAAATCTCATGCACCTTGCATGTTCCATGATTGTCCTGTTCATCGTTTTTGACACACCATTTTCTTGTGGTGTTCTTGGAATTGTCTTCTCTTTGCAAATTCCATTCTCTGAAAAATACCTATCAAACTCTTTGCTACAATATTCACCTCCATTGTTTGATCTGAGACACTACAACCTTTTTCCTATCTCATTTTCAACCAAAGCTTTCCATTTCTTGAAAGTGTTAAATAAATCAGATTTATTTTGAATGTAATAAATCCATGTTTTTCTGGTTGCATCATCAATAAAAGTAACATAATAATGAGAGCCATTAAGAGATGATACCTGAGCAGGTCCTCATACATCTATATGCACAAGCTCTAATTTTTCACTCTACCTTTCTTTCCCAACTCCGAGGAATCTAACTCTCTTCTGTTTTCCACAAATGCAATTCTCATAGAATTCCAAATTAACATGCTTCAAACCTGGCAAAAAAATTCTTGAGTGAAGAATTTTCATCCCCTTCTCATTCATGTGCCCGAGATTATGATGCCACAATGTCATATCTTCACCTGTAGAGGTTAAAGCATTAACAAAATTAGAAATACCATTGCCCAAATACAATGTACCAACCTTTTCTCCTTTTTCTATTACCAGGGCTCCTTTATTGACCTTCCAAGTTTTATTTGTAAAAGTAGTTACACATCCTTCACCACCCAAATGCCCTGTTGAAACTAGATTTTTCTTTAGATCTGGAACATGCCTTACCTCCTTCACCAACCATTGATTTCCATGTTGTTGTTTTATGAAAATTGTACCCATTCTAATGATTTTATAGGGTTTGTCATCACCCAATCGAACCTGTTCAAATTCTCCTTGAACATAATCATGAAAATGTTTCCTATCCGATGTGGCATGGAATGAGGCCCCTGAATCTACCACCCAGGCATCAATAATATTTTCTAATAAAATAATCAAAGAATCTTGTAACACATCGCCTATCACATTCACTTCATGATTGTTTTCTTTCTGCACGTATCCTTATTTTCCCTTCTGAGACTTGCAGTCTTTCTTCAGGTGTCTTTTCTTCCTGCATTTCTAGCACACTATCCCCAATCTAGACTTGGATATTCCTTTCTTTGACTTACTGCAATATCCTGAGCTCTTTCCTCTTTCCATTTTTCTTCCCCTAGTCTTTGCAGTCAAATTATTACTTGATGTCTCAGTGAAGCTTTTTTGTCGCATTTCCTCACTAAGGATTGCACTGACAACATCATCAAACTTTAAAGTACTAGATCTAGAGACAGAGTTACTAATGGCCATAACTAAGTTGTTCCAACTTTCTGGCAATGAGCATTGAAATAACAGAGCTCTAACTTCATCATCAAAAGTTACCCCTATAGAACTTAAGTGACTGGTAGCTATATTAAATTCATTTAAATGATCAGCAACAGATCCACCTTCTGACATCTTCATATTAAATAAATGCTTCGTAAGAAATACCTTATTTGAGGCCAAGGGTTTTCATATAATTTTGCCAATTCCGACATTAAACCCTCTATTTTTGTTTCCTTTAAAATATTAAAGCCTATCGATGTCGCTAGGCACAACCGTATTGTTCCAAGTGCCTTTGTGTCGAGAATATCACATTCTGTGTCTGTCATACTCATCGACTTCTTTGTCTTCCTGCTCAATGGTAGGCATAGATCTTTTTGATATAAATAATCTTCCATTTTCATCTTCCACAATGGGTAGTTTTGGCCGTTAAATTTTTCCACCCTAAACCTACCATCTTTCGCCATTTCTCCTACTCGAATTAGGAACCCTTCTCTCCTACAACTTTATCAACCAAATAGACCTTTGACTCTAATACCAGTTGTTATAAAATTATATATTACAGAGCAATAGAACACATAAAATATTGCAAGAATATAAACAAAGATAAAAATGCATAAACAAGAGAGACGCATAGATACGTGGTTCACCCAATTTGGGCTACGTCCATGGAGAAACAGTTAGTCCTTCCTTTTATATTATCTAGCCAAATGAAGAGATACAAGCTACAACAAATCCGTTGTAATTCCCTCTTCTCTATCACACAATCTCCTCTCTCCTTCTCGCTCAAAATATATATCTACATAGCCGTAATACAATTCCCTCATATATAGTGGGGGTTGCATTCTAGGGAAAAACCCCTAAATTAAACATAACTTCTACCGTCATATTTCTACATAATGAATGACTTAGATTAACTACGAAATTACAACATTTTACAAGGCAATTTTACATCTATTTTTAGCTTCGGGGCCATCACCCCCCCTGACCCCCCTGGCGGCACACATCAATGGGCAGCGTTTCCGCCACATTATGAAAGGGGGTCTAGTGTGGCGATACCTTTGAATAAAGAATATAATTAGGCTCCACACCCAACACAAACCCCATTGATAGAAAATCCTTCTAAAAAGGATCTCGAAGGATTGTAAGAGGAAGAATGCAAAAACAATGGACTTGGGAGCTCTAGTAGCCTAAGCACCAACACAAGATTATGTGCAAGAAACAAAAGACCAAGGACATGGAAAAATAATAAAGGAGCTCAAGTGCCTAAAGAAATAGCCAGAAGACATATCACCTAGTCCGTCGGTGGAAAAAAAAGGTGCTATAGCATAAGGAGCTAAGGAAAAAATTGGCAGATTTGGTAGCAATTTTGTTTTAAAATTAAAAATGGGCCATGAAGGTCTTTTTGGAAGTGCATTTATAATTAGAAAAAGGCCTTTGGGCCTATATTAAAAGGATTTGCACCATAACCAAAGGCCTTGGATAAATGAGTCGACAACTAATTTTAGTAGCTTTGTTAATAAAGCCTTTAGGCTTTGATAGAATGAGTAAGAAGCATAAGTAATAGTTTAAGTGAAGTCTTGGTAGTCAAGCCAAAGTTAACTGCAACCAAAATTAGAAAAGCCTCGCTAAAACCAATTAAAAGGCCATAATGATAAAATAATCAAATAAACTCAGCCTAACTTGCATAAAAGGTTGTTTGAAGTCTAAGAACTTGGAGAACACAGTTAGAGGAATGAAATAAAAAGGACAAAGGAAAAAAATATGGTTTCATGCAAAAATATAAGAAAACAAAGAGGCCAAAAATATCAAGCCAAAATTCTTTATAAGCAGGCTTGAGAAAATTGGTTGAACGAAAATAAGAGAATTCTCATGACCGATTTGAGGTGAAGATGTTGATGTTATTAGTAATTAGAGATTGTTGAAGGTATTGGTGATTAAGGAATAAATTGTTTTGTTTGCAATCATAGGTGGCATTCATGGTTTCTAATGTGAAAATGGATGAAAGGTGAATCAGTGAGCGTCAAGCAAGTTGTAGCTTGCAGATCAAGGGTTGGTGTTCCTTCTAGTGGGTGTTAGTAAATATTTGAGGTTGTAGCTCCATTTTGTTGTAGCTGATAAACTAGTGAGTTTTAGCTTCTTGTTGATTGTAGCCAGGGAATTGTGACAACGTGTATCTTGCCTTGTGAATGAATTGAAGAGTAGTTTTGAAGAATTTATTTACTCCTTGTGTTCCATTGTGATTGCTGATATTGTTTCTTGTCATGTTTATTTAAATTAATTGTTGATTTAATTAATGGTGCCATAGTGTTCTTTCACAAGTGAAAGAAAGTTTTTAATTGGTATAGTTCCTATAATATTGATTCATTGCCCCTCTTAGTATCGTATTGGTTTTAAACCTCCTATGCCTGCATCCATACCTCACTCTTCGCAGTCGATTGTGCTCAAAAACCATTTCCATAATTAAGGATATGTGGCCATGTAAGATGGAAAAAATAATATTTCCGTTCCTCATAATCAACCAAGTAATTGGTCTTACCAAATTCTCATGATGAACTCCAAAAAGGTCAACCTTCAAACTCTGTTGTGCCAATATGATTCACCTCCTAAGAAGTCATCCACAAAGGCACAACCGAAAGTATCCACATAGGCTCTTTCATCACCTAATCATACCTTATATATCCCTCCACCTAAGGTATAGGTTCCCTTAGGAATCGTCAAAGGTCCATTACGTCAAAACACTGGCAATTCCTTAGCCTCCCACACTTATAACTTTGTGAATGATTTGGCAGAGTCTCCTACTACCATGTCAATGCTAGAATTTCTCCAGACATGTTCATCTCAATGAAAGGATCTTCTATATGATTTGGGAATTATGAAACCTTCAAACAATCACATGATTTTATTCGACATTGATAATTGGATAATCCTCACCTTCCTCCTTTCGTTTCTTTTTAGATACTAGTCTCCATTACAAACATCATTTTCTAGTGGTATATCATAAATGAATGCACATCCACATGTGTGGTGTCCGATAATATCTAGAAGTAACTTGGTTCCACCAAATTTTCACCATTATTTATCACCCTCTATGTATATGGTGGTTTCCATTTGTAACCTGTTGGTCTCTACCAACATTGTCCCATCACCACCGTTGACAAGAAAGTCATGATTCATGTTGAAGTCATCGATGCACCTCTTGATTATAGCCTTTTTCTCAGTCATAGTTTCATGTACACAATGAAGGTGCTCACTTTTTCCGTATTTGATACCATGTGCTTCCCTCATAATGGGAATATTATCACCATTGACCAGTTGAGATACTACGATCCTCGGTCTAAGACATCCCCTCAGAATGTCATTTCTGTAATGGGAGGGAACAATTCAATGATTTCCTTGACCAAAATAAATCTAGGGATTCTATAAATATTCCTCGTTGCTTGAGGCTTATTATGGTCCATCACCTATTCCCACTAAGCCCAACACTTCCAATGTTTGTATGCTTCAAGAATCACGCGTAGCTCAACAACTTAGTATCGCTTCCTAACAAATAGTTCAACAATAACCTACTACTTCAAACTCAACTGGTGTCTCAAGAGGAGTTCCTCTTGGACACCATCCCTTTAGAAAAATTCCTTTCTTGTTCCCCTTGCCATGAATAGTCTCCACTCCCATCATGGCTATGCTGAGTTTTCCCAACTATACCTTGGGAATCCTCATTTGGTATATTGATCCTCCTCAAAAATTCACTCCTAATCAACTCAAACCTTACATGGCTTTGAAACCAATACAATCAATCCCCACTGCCCACACCATTTCTCTAGTTCAATTGCAACCTTAATAAGAATCTACTCCTATTGTGAAAGCATCTGGTGAGGGGGGAAATATCACAAAAATGGGGGTAAAGACAAAGAAACCAAGTGGAAGCTACTACATCTATAATACCTAAGCCTACTCCTCCAAGCGCTTTGTGCAATATCCACAACCATGCTAGTAATAATTTCCCTACTCTTCTCTATTTCAAGGATGTGATTTCTAAGGACAAAATTTAGCCAGACTCAAATGTCCCTGAGGTGCAAGTCACCTTACCTGAATCATCCAAAAATAATAAATATTTACACATGAATCACCCATGTGCTTTGTACGATATGTACAAACATTATTCACATCATTTTCCTCATCTCCATTATTTTCATGATACCCTTATTGTTCTTCATGAGATGAATTCCATTCGTAGTGACCTGTCAACTCCTCTATTTGTGGCCCTTGGTACCAATTTTTCACCAGGGGAGAAGGCTACTCAAACCACCATCATGATTCCACCTCTTGATGTGGAAATTATAGACAATTTTGCACCCATATTTTACCTATCATCCTCCATGGGATAAACATCTTCAAACTCCTTGGGAATGTCTCAGTGTTTCTTTAGATTCAACTTCTGAAGTTACTTCAGTCTCAACATTGGTGGACTTTGAATCCACTTGCCATTCACATCCCCTAGAATATATTGTGCATGTTAATCATGTCTCCCATGATGATGATTTGTTTAATCACCCCTTTGAACCCAAAAATTTGAACCACATCCACCTTGTCGTCATTATATTACCACACAATGTTTGGGTAAAGGGGCATCGACTTCTGAGGGTCGAAAAGAATAAATTCTCCCCAACTCTCATGTTATGGTTGGTTATGTCAACTCTAGTATCATTATTCTTTCCAGTTTGAAGAATCTTTAGAGTCCCATATCACTCCATGTCACCTTTGGGATGATCCACTTAATCATTCCTATATCTTACATCATCAACCTAGTCCCTTTGACACTTATGTTATTGATCCCCAATCTTGTGTAAGTGAGCATCAGTTCATTATATCCAAATTCACTCTTTGGTATGGTGACACCTATATACAAACCCATACATTTCACCCCTTTGACTAATATATGAAGTTCTAAGTGAGATTGACATTCCACCATTTCTTTTCTCTAATTTTATCCATCCATTCTCCCCATAAGAAGACAATCACCACATCATCAATAAATTGTAATGACACAATAAAGTGCATAATAATATTATGTACTAAAATCGTTTGTACAATCGTTTAGAATCCATAATTCTTAATACATATGGCATGTCCATAAAAATATCCATATACCTCCAACAATGGGGAATCATCCCCACCTTTTCATACTTGATCAGTTCCCCCCTTCACCATGTGATGGGGAGTGGTATCCCATGCTTGGGGGCATGATGGCTCCTCTAGCCACCTTTCACTTGATTAATGACAACCTCAACTTAGGCCCCAATGATCTAGTTATGGTTGACTATCCTTTCAATCCTTTGATAGTTTGACCTATTGGTCTTTCTAATGAGCAATATATACTTCACATATAATATATGATTGATACCATATATTCAAACAATCTACTCTATTTGATGCCATTCTTATCATATGGTCCCCATGTTTGACTTGGTGGGAAAGGATGATTCTATGCTTCCCCTAGTACTTCACTCTCATATTCTTTTCTTACCTTAATTCTTCACCAAGAACCATCCTTCCATGAAGCATTAAGGCCATCCATTTTTTTCAATTTGATACTTCATTAAGAAGCCATTTTTTCCATGAGGTGTCAATTCTCCCCTTATTAAAATCAAATATCTTAATATTTCCCACTTGTACTCGACCACCACTTTGTCCTTGTACCTATCCACTTATATGTTGAGTTTCATCTTGAGTAATCACCTTTTAATTATTCTTTGGAAATTCCATTTGGGCCTGTCAGTCATGGAGTCCGTTCTACACCCCATCAAGTCTTGTTACATTATATCATCCTCTCCATGCCACATTATTCCTGTATCACTCCGATTTGACCTCTAAATGTGTTTATTTGTATTTGAAAATCCTTTTTTGAGTAATTATTCATCCCCTATGAAATTGTATTAGTCACTACCAGGTCAACCTTGCATGTTATTCTCTGATAGGGGAAGTCATAAGCCCACCCATCATACCATTATCCATCATAATCCTAAGTGTTAGTCTCTATTAGTCACATTACTATGTTCCTCATGCCTTTGTTGGGAACTCCTTATTGCATCAATTCTGGAAGGCCCTCCCTTGTCGAATTCAACACATTTATTCCAGGAGAGTGGCCTAGAGGGCAGTGCACCTTGGATCCATTCTCTTCATCATTGGGTTCCTCGTATCAATTAAAGGGATCCATTAGTTCCCTTTGACTTGGTTGTTTCTCATGTGCTTGTCTCCTACTCATTATCACACGATAACAAATCATACACTTGATGATCCAATGCTTCACCAAATTGTCCCAACATATTTTGAGCATGTGTGAGATGTTCCAGACCTCATGAGGCAATGGCCCTTTGGGTGGTCCCCTACATGCTTGGTCATATGTAGTTCCTAATCGAACATTAGATGTAGTTTAGTAGATTTGATTGGATTAGTTTCTGTTGATCACAAAACCCACTACATGATCCCCTCCTTTAGTTTCCTTATTCAGATCTTCGTAGCCCTTTTCTGTTTAGAAAGGCTTCCTTGGTTGTGATCTCCTCCTATCTCAAATTTGTGGGCATTTGGTCCTATGAACTCAATTCAACAACATTCATTGTATCATTCCTGACCTTTCTATTCTAGTAACATGTATATGGGATTCCTTGTATCATTGTATTATATTTAGGCCCATTGATCCAAATCATCATGTATTATTTTTCATAGACTCACATTATGGATGCACCATTATTCTTTGCACTGATTTATCTCAGTGGGTATGGGTATGCCTCCCTTGCCTCATTAAGGTCATGTACACACCATAAAAGAGACTTTTCTTTGACAAGTAGATCTTGCCTCCTTTGGTTATAGTTCTTCCCTATGCTACAATGAATCTCTCTCTCTCTCTCTCTCTCTCTCTCTCTCTCTCTCTCTCTCTCTCTCCATTGAATCCCCCTTCGGTGTCTTGTGAAAGTGAACCTACTATGTATTTTAGTCATATGATGTGCTCCTAACACTCATACATTGGGGGGAAATATGTTATCACCAAAATGGTGATCACCTAGCCACTTTCTACTAGGATGATCGAAATACACACTGTAGTATGTGTTTTACACATTAAAACCCACTTTCACCATAGGAAATAATCTAGAAAACCATTTTTTCTAAAAAAAAATCTATTTAATTAATTTACCCACTTGAAAATAACCCATAAATAATTTACTTAATTTCATGTTATTTTTCATATTTTTACCCATTTAGTGAAAATAATTAAAAATATTTTCACTCATCCATATAAATAATTAAATAAACTATTATTTATTTATTATTCCTTAGTTTTCGCACATTCTCCCATGAAATAATAATCAAATCACTAAGTAATTATTTCTAACTTACTTTGACCATATCTCCTTAAGAAATTATTAAATCTTTATTTAGTTATTAATTACTTTAACCACTTTTCTTAATTAACTCAATTAATCATTACTTTTTGAGTTAGTTCACTAAATAAAGATTATTGACCATTTCATTAATAATTTCCTCTCTTAAATATATTAAAATATGCCTAACTATTAGATATTGGTTTGGTTCAATAATATTTTATTGCTTGACTACATCTAGATCTATCCTAGCATTTTGTTATAAATTGAGAGGTTTTTCCCTCACTTTCTACACATGATCATTATAGTTGACGTCACTCTAATATTACTTTCAAAATCCCCACTATGAGTTCATCTTCCATTTTATTTTGTAATCGAGAGAGAGAAATAACCAATTAACGCATAAGGATATCAAAAGAACCCTTCCTTAGAGGAGGACTTCAGAGACCCATGTCCAAGTTCTTCTCCTCAAGTGAAATTTATTAATAAAATTTTTATTCCTTTCCATTGTGTGTTGTATCTACAACTTTTGTATATATATATATATAATATATATATATATATATATATATATATATATATGTATATGTATATGTATATGTATATGTATATGTATATGTATATGTATATGTATATGTATATGTATATGTATATGTATATGTTATTGTATATGTATATGTATATGTATATGTAATGTATATATATGTTATATGTATATGTATATGTATATGTGTGTATATATATATATATATATACACATATACATATACATATACATATACATATACATATTGTGATCTTCTTAGTTTCTTTTGTAGGTTTCTAAAAATTTCATGTTTGTCTAAGTATAATAATTTTTGGAGGTTGTAAGGTTTTAGAATCTTTTCCTAGTTTCATTTACATATTAGATAGGTACATCACCAGCTATAAAAAGTAGATTTCTGACCCATTCGTTGAAGAATTTAAACCTAACACCATGCAAGTTAACCAGGTGAAATCTTTGCGTAAGCAAGATCGATGATTGATATCAATTGAGGGTTTCTCCTCAGGGTCGATGTTAACTAGTAGGGACGATGCATGGTTGGGATTAACACCGACCCACCCATATCTTATTGATGGTTGAGATTAATTATGGGTCCCCCTTCCCAAAATTCAAATCCACCATTTGGGGGTCGACAATACAAGTTGTTTGGTTGAGGTGGTTTAATACCCTAGTACGACACACAATAGGGAAGGAAACTCGGTGGATGGGTAAGTGGTTGCAATAGTGCCACATGGGATAGGAATGGGCCACATGGGTCGACTTGGAGATCCATAGATCCATATACTGACATGGGCCCTTCTTATTGGAAAACTTCAAATGAGGATAACTTTTGATCCATAACTTGGATTGAGTTAAATTTTATGTGGTTGAAAATTTCTCAATGACTTGATCAAAATGGTAGTATCACTCTCGAATTCCATAATATTACAAATGAAAAATGTTTACTAACCCCATATTCATATTAACTTTTGGATATCGGATCAAAATGAATAGGTAACACCTCCCACAACTAAGATCAACCAAGGGGTTCAGAGGGATTGTTACAAAAGGGTACCCTAGCTTTGACTTGGTTATTATATTAAAGGCCTAGAGTGGTTTAGGGAGGTGCTCCTTTTGATTATGCCCCAAAATTAAGACCCTAAGTGAGAGATAAAGGAATAACCTAGGGGATAGTAGGTAGATTTTCCCTTATTTTGTGTTAACCTTTTAGATTAATTAGAAGTTTATTCAATGGCATTACAACCCATTGCCTCCTTGTACTCTTTTGTTGTTGTTGTATTCTATGTAAAAATTTGATAGAAATTGCAACTTGTCAAGATTTCACATTGAAAAATAAGAGACACAATTCTACTCTACTGATTTGTAGAATGGAAATCACATTTTAGAACAACATGCATAGACATGCAATAAGAAATATCACAAGTACACAGTTATTTCTAGGGGAACCCAACCAGGAAAACCCCCTCAAGCCTCTTTGCATTAATTAGTTGAATAGAGAAAGTATTGCAATGGCTTGCTTCAACTCTAAACACAATATGCAAAAGAATAATGTTCTCTCTGCTGAAATGAGAAACTGTGGCCAACATTTAGCCAATTGTTTTCTCCTCCAACCTCTTATTTCCTTGTGCAATTCCTGAGGAAAATAGCCCCTAAAAGATATGAATTTCCTCCTATTATCTTGTGCAATTCCCAAGGATTGATCTCTTGAATTCATGCAACACTTGTACACTCAAACTAGTATGCAACTCATGTTACACTGACTTGTCATCTCCACTTCAGCTAAGGAATTTGAATTCCTTGCATGCATTAGCTATTTTGTGTTGATTTATTAGTTAACCTGCAAATCTATGAGTTAGACTGTTGTCCCACTACATAACTAACCTTCAGCGGACTCTATCAATAGTTAGAGGTCAATTAATTGAATACAACTAAAAATAATTAAACTAGATTGATAAAATTTAGCAATCACACATGCATAGTTGAACTACCAACCCTCTAACTTGAATTTACGGAGCTAGCTAAGTGATAAGAGCCATGTCACACTAGTTAACTACCTCCAAGTTGTCTTGTTGATGTTGAAATTCAATTTAATCAATGTGACTAAGGCTAAAGTCAAATTGAGCCTTTCTTAGCAAGAAAGGATTTTTCACCACCCCTCTCTTGCACATCTGGAATTCGAATTTACCTCTTAACAATTCATTTGTCAAGATGTCAACATATTTCTCCTCAATTGGAATGTACTGTAGTAACATAATTCTCCTTTTCACACAATCCTGCAAATGATGATGCCATATATCAATGTGCTTGGACCTGTCATGAAATACCTGATTCTCAAAGAGATTAATGCAACTATGCTTATCATAATATATCACTGTCAGATCCATCTCCTAACTGAAAATGCCCACAAGTATTTTCTTCATCCATATGGCCTCACATGCTGCTTGGCTTGCATCCATGTATTCAACCTCTGCTTCCTATTATACCAAGAAATAGTAGCGGACCCAACACTCAAGATAGCACCTGAAGTAGTTTTCCTATCTGATGGACACCCTACCCAATTTGCATTAGTGAAGCCTTGAAGTTTCACTCCCTCTATCCTCCTGTACCATAATCCATACTCGATAGTGCCTTTGAGGTACTGTAACACGTGCTTTATTTTCTTCCAATATAACTTGGTATGCCTCACCATAGCTTGACTAAGATAGTTTACTGCATAGCACATGTCAGGTCTTGTGTTCACAAGATACATCAAATACCCCACAAGATGCTTGTAAATGGTAGCATCAAATCTTCACTTGAAGTGGAATTCTCCTTCCTCCAGTTTGTAGCTAGAGGTGTGTCCATGGGCTTACAACTCACCATGTGAAGTCTTTAAATTATTTCAGAGGCATACTTAACCTGAGACAAAAACAATCCACCAACACCTTGCCATACTTCTAGCCCAAGTAAATAATGCATTAAGCCCGTGTCTTTCATCTCAAATTCCCTTGTAAGATCCTCTTTGAAAGAGTGGATCAACTGCTCATTAGCTATCAATATTAAATAATGAACATACAAAATAATAATAAGAAACTTACCATCTACCACAATGTGATAGAGGTTCACATCCACTTCACTTTTGGTGAATCCCAATCCACTAAGATAATTGTTGATCTGAGTGTACCATGCTTGGGGAGCCTATTTGAGACCATACAATGCTCTCCTGAGTTTGCACACATGTGACTCTTGATCATACGTCTCAAATCCTTCTGGTTTCTCTATGTAAATTTCCTCCTCAACAACATGATTGAGAAAGGAGGTCTTCACATCCATTTTGTGGATTTTCCACCTCATCTACGTAGCCAATGCTAGAATGGATTTGATTGAGGAACATCTTGGAACTGGTGCAAAAGTTTCCTCATGGTCCACTTCCTCTACCTGAGAGAATCCTTTGGCCAAAAATTTGGCCTTTTACTTATCAATGATCCCATTAGTTGCATGCTTCACTTTGTAGATCCATCTAGAACCAACCATTGATTTCCCTTATGGTCTTCGCATCACCTCCCATACACTGCTCTTCATGATGGATTTGTATTCTTCCACCATGGAATCAACCCAAATAGGTTGAGAAACTGATTCCTCAAATGAAGCAAGATTTGTCTCAATGAGCTTTGTCATGAGAGCCATGTAACTAGTGTACCTATCAGGTAACCTCCTTTGCTTGCACTATTATGTAGGGGCTCCCACATTCTCCCTTGCATCCTGTAACAATATATCAAATTCTCTAGCTCTCTTTGTCCCCTCTTTGGAAGAATCTGGTTGAGTGGGTGCCTTTCACTCTGCCTCCTATCTACTCCATTGCATGGGGCTGCTCCATAAAATCCTAAAGCTCATCCTCAGGCTCTTTCTTTGGATCTAGAAGCTCCTACTCTGGTGGGATACTCAACCCTCATTCTAGAGAGCATCTCATAATCTTCTCCTCATCAAACTTGACATCTCTCCTCACAAATGTCATCCTCAGTGAAGGTAAATACACCAAGTAATTGTGTGGAGTTTTGGTGTATCCTATAAAAACTCCCAACTTTGCTACATGCTCAAGTTTCTTCCTTGAATCCTTGTAGACATGACAATAAATTGAAGCTCCAAAATTTTTGAAATGAGACACTTCAGGCTTTCTCCTAGAGAAATCTTCCTCTGGTGTGATCATGCCATGTATTCTATGAGGATTATGGTTATACAAGTAAACTGCTATGTTGCATGCTTTTGCCAATAGATGCAATGGAAACCCCTAATCATGCAACATGGTTCTTGCTACTCCTACTATGCTCATGTTCTTCCTCTCAACTACCCCATTTTGTTGTAGGTTATGGGGTGCTATCAATTCTCTTCGAATACCTTTTTTGGCACATAAATACTTGAGGGAATTCGAAACAAATTCATCTCCATTTTCACTCCTGAGAACCTTCACTTTCTTCCTAGTATCCTTCTCAACCAATGCCTTGAATTCAACAAATTTTGAGAAAACTTCATCCTTTTTCCACGTGAAGAAGATCCAACAATTTCTAGAGAAATCATCAATTAAAATAACATAGTACCTATGTTTTGTTATGGAGGCTCTCGAAAAGGGACCACAAACATCAGAGTGGAGCTGCTCCAAGATTGGATTAACTTTGCTATCTCAGTCATGGAAAATGGAATTGACATCCTTTCCCCAATGAGAAACCATTGCAGACATATTGCTATTCAAGGGAGCCTTTAGGGATACTGATGGTAATTTGCTGCATGATTTTTAAGGCACCATGGTGTAGATGACCCAATATCCTATGCTAGAGTTCTCCAACATATCTACTATGAACCTTTTTAGCCTTACTTCTCAACACAACGTAATCTACCACCTTAATTTTGTATAGGTTCTTCACTTGAACCTCGATATGCTTCACTTTCTCGATAGCTATGTGTCTCAGAAAGGATTTCATTTTATTGAAAATAAAATCATAGCCTCTCTCCTCCAATAATACTACAAAGATCAGTTTCTTCTTTAGCCCAGGTACAAACATAACATCTTTGAGGCAAAGAGGAGAGGCTTTCTCCCTCTCAAAGGTGACAATACCAATTCCTGTAGCATTGTACCTCCCATCATCCCCCATTTCGATATGCATTTGGAGATCCTTCTCTTCCAGGCTACTGGAAAACTCGTTGCACCCTGTCATATGGAATGAGGCATTGTAATCAACGTACCACACACTCCCCATAACAATGTTGGCCATGCATGCCATTAGGGTGAAGTCTAATTCGAATTATGAAGCCAATGCTTCACCTCCTACTCTTCCTGAAGGCTTCTTAGTAGTCTTCTTGTGTGGAGATGCATAGTTCCTGTATTTGGGGGAGTGGAAGAATTTTATCTTAACAACGTAAACTTTGAAACAGGAACTGATTCGATTACCTACTTTTTTGCAGTAACAAAAAAATCATTCGATTTTGAAAAGTGTTGATTTAGAATACACATTTTTTTATTTGGAGCATATTTTAGACACTTTAAATTTTCTTATGAACATTTTTAATAAAATGTTAATGATTTTCATGTTGATTTTGTAAAGTTTTAATGAGGCATCAACCCCTTAAGTTTTCGTATGAACATTTTTGTTAAAATGTTAATGATTTTCATGTTGATTCTGAAAAATGTTGATGATGCATCAACCCCTTTTCTAGAGCACTTCTTTTTTATGCTTTAAATTTTCTAATGTGTTAGGTGTGAATTTTTTTTTTTTTAAATTTTGGTAAATTTCATCTGGATTTTGAAAAGCATCAACATTATTTTTTAAGACATATTTTTGACATTTTAAAATCAGTTATCAAATTGACAAATAATGAGATCAGTTTGAAGAAAAAACAACAAGTTTAAAAAATAATAACAAGTAAATAAAAGGATACATTAAAACATAAAAAAACGACTTAAAAAATAAAAAACTAAAATATTGAGAAATTAAAAACTAAAACAAAACAATATTTAAAAAAAATAACAACAAATAAAAATATATATTAAATATAATCATTTTAAAAACATGGGCATGAGATATATATATATATATATATATATATATATATATATATAGAGAGAGAGAGAAGAGAGAGGAGAGAGAGAGAGAGAGAAAAAAACACATAAAATTCTAAAAGAAAACAAAAATAAATTAAATTTTTTTAAAAATTATATAAAAAAAAATGAAAAAAATGATACTAGATAATTAAATAAAAAAGCAGTCCGCATGGAGTAGCTTCAAGTGGAAGTGGTCATGAAATGAAGTCTCACCGAAACCGGAAGTCTTGGGTTCAAATCTTGGGCTACCCTTCCCCCCGTAGTGGGGTTTGTAATGAACATGAAAATTGGAGAGTCCACCAAAGCTTACAAAAAAAAAAAAATAAAAAAGCAAATAAAAAATCATTAAAAATAATAAAAACACATGAAAATTTTATTAAAACATAAAAAAATTAAAAAATAAATATTGAAAATATATTTAAAAGCATAATTAAAAAAATTCATAAATAATTTATAAAACATAACCCTTTAAAAAAATAATAAAAAATTAAAAAATGCCCCGCTAAGGCCTCAGCCCGGCGACCTAATGAGCCCCAGGGGGTGGAGGCCCGATTCTCGGAATCATATCTCCACCCCCTGGAGCCCATTAGGCCACTAGGGTGGTGCAGGAGTAGCCCCTCTCACCCCACCCCCGTGACCCAATGGTCCTTAGGGGTGGAGGCCCAATTCTGAGAATTGAGCCTCCACCCCCGGGGCCCAAGCTTACAAAAAAAATAAAAATAAAAAAGCAAATAAAAAATCATTAAAAAATAATAAAAACACATAAAAATTTTATTTAAAACATAAAAAATTAAAAAAATAAATATTGAAAATATAATTAAAAACATTAAATTAAAAAAATTCATAAATAATTTATAAAACATAACCCTTTAAAAAAATAATAAAAAATTAAAAAATGCCCCGCTAGGCCTCAGCCCGGCGACCCAACAAGCCCCAGGGGTGGAGGCCCGATTCTCGGAATCATACTCCACCCCCTGGAGCCCATTAGGCCACTAGGGTGGTGCAGGAGTAGCCCCTCTCACCCCACCCCCGTGACCCAATGGTCCTTAGGGGTGGAGGCCCAATTCTGAGAATTGAGCCTCCACCCCCAGGGCTCATTGGGCCGCGGGGGTGGGGCCATGACGGGCCATTTTTCAATTCTTAATATTTTTTTTTATGTTTAATTTTTGTTTTAATGTTTTTGTTAAGTTTTTTATTTTTTTTTTTAAATTATCTGTATCTTTTTTTGTTATTTTTATTTAGATTATTTAGTAATAATTTCTTGATTTTTTTTTATCGTTTGTTTTTTAATATAATTTAAAATTTTTTAATCTTTTGATAGGTTTTTTTTTTTTCATTTTATGTTTTGGTTTTTTTTAATTCTTCTTATATCTATATATATTAAATATATTATATATATATATATATATATATATATATATATATAATATATATATATATATAGTATATATATATATCTATATATATATATATATATATATATTATATGCCATGTTTTAATTGATTTATATTGTAATATATAAATTTTTTCTTTGTTATTATTTTTTTTTTAAATTTTGTTTGTTTTAGTTTTTAGTTTTCTCAATATTTAATTAATTAATTAATTGATTTATTTATTTTTTTTAAGTTGTGTTTTTTTAATGTTTTATTATATATTTTTTATTTACTTATTATTTTTTAAACTTCTGTTATTTTATTTTATTTTATTTTTTAAAATTTTGTTTCTTCAATGTTTTAATTTTTATTTTCTTTTGTATTTTTCGTTTTTATTTATTTATTATTTTGTTTGATTTTGTTTTTTCCTATAGGGTCCATGTTGATCTTTGACTAGCAACCCGATCCCATTATGTGTCAATTTGATAGTTAATTTTAAATTTTTCGTTATAATGTATCGAGTCTGACTCCACAATGTGTAAATTTAATGGTTCGTATTTAAGCTTTCATTAGAATTGGTCAGTTCGCTTACACTGCTTGTCAATTTGATGGTTTATTTTTAAATTTTTGTTGCAATGTGTCAAGTTGTCTTAGGGTGAGATTTTGAAGTTGTTATACTTTTAGCATTTGAAAAAAAAAATTACTCTTTGTATAATGGTTCCTTCATTTAGGAATTCATTTAAAAAAAAAAATTAGTCATAGAAATTTTTCATAATCCCATGGTTGAAATATGTTGAAAAAGGGTTTTTTGTAGTCATCATCTTTGGTTTTAATTCCATGGTTGAAAAATTGTAAAAAATTTAAGGGTTTTCTGAATCATGACAATTTATCCTTAACGTGATTGTGAAAAAATGTTGAAAATGTACCTCAAAAAAATAAATAGTTTTTATTGGTTTTTACTACCATGTTTAAAAAATGTTGAAATTTTTTTTTATCCCAACATCAACAATTTTCATTTTCGGATTGCTTTTCATGTTTTTTTGGGGTTTTTTGGCTAGAGTTCGCATTTTGAGTTTACAGTTCCCATTTCAAAGTTTACGTTGTTTCTTGCTCAAGTATTTTTTCTAGCCATTATTTTGGCTAGATTCATGTTTGCTTTTGGTCTTCTTTCCTTTTCCCTTCTTCCCCTGCCCAACCAAGGAAAAATGATCTTCATCCTCAACTTTGGATGATGTTCCATATCTATTATTTCTCCTAAACTCTTCTTGAACCAAATCAGACCACAATCTCTCCCAATTCGATAATTTCCCCCTTCCATTCACATCGTCTTGGTAGCTATGCCAATATTTTACAAGGCCTAGAAGAGCTAGGCTGACCAGGTCATCTTATGCAACATTCACCCAAACCCCTTCAAGCTCATCTTCAGCTTGTGTAAACTTGGAGAGATGTTGCTGAATAATATCATTCTTTTGCATCCTAATGTTTCCAAGTTTTTCTTTAATGGCCAATTTTCTATGGTCACTTCTATTTTCGAATAGCTCAATTAATGTCTCCCACATAGCAAATGGTGTCTCTTTTCCATGGAGGTTTGAGACCACATGATCTCTCACACCTTCCTGAAGAATTCTCCTGGTCTTTGCAACATCCTTCTTTCATTGGGATAATTGTTGTGTATCCGACTGTCTAGGTTTTGCAACATTAGTTTTAACAAATTCTAACACAACAATATCATCAAGTACTCCTTCCATTTGATCCTTTCAGGTTATGAAATTTGATCTACCCTCTAGGGCATACTCCAATCTCAATATGTTGAAAGGAATTCTCTTGATCTCGAAGAAAAAATGTTGCATTGGAGCTACAAATTCGAAATTCCTGAGAGAAGTTTGAAATAATGGTTCTAATGTGATTTTAGGGTTTTGATATCATGTAGAAATTTTATATAAATTGCAACTGCTCAAGATTTCACACTGAAAAGCAAGAGCCAAAATTCTACTCTACCAGTCTGCAGAATGGAAATCACAATTTATAACAACATGCATAGACATGAAACAAGCAAAACCAAAAGTACTCAATGATTTCTAGGGGAACCCAACTGGGGAAAACCCCTCAAGCCTCTTTGCATTAATAAGTTGAATAGATAAACTATTACAATTTCTTGCTCCAACTTTGAGCACAAACTGCAAAAGAATAACTACTCTCTTTACTGAAATGAGAAACTATGGCCAACACTTAGCCAATTATTTTCTCCTTTAGCCTCCTATTTCCTTGCATAATTCTTGAGGGAATTAACCCTTAAAATACAAGAATTCCCTCCTATTTGACTGGGCAATTCCAAAGGATTGATCTCTTGACTTCATGCAACACTTGTACACTCATACTAGTATACAACACATGTTACACTACCCTTTCATCTCCACTTTCGCTGAAGAATTTGAATTCCTTACAGGAATTAGCTATTTTGGGACAATTGATCAGTTAACTGACAAATCTTCGATTTACACTATTGTCCCACTGCACAACTGACCTTCAACTGACTCTATCAATAGTTAGAGGTCAGTTAATTGAATTCCACTGAAAATAACTAAAGTAGATTGCTAAATTTTAGCAATCACACATGCATACTAAACTCTAAGCTCTCTAACTCGAATTTACTAGGCTAACTAAGTGACAAGAGCCATGTCACACTAGTTAACTGCCTCGAAGTTGTCCTGTTGATGTGGAAATTTGGTTTACTCAATTTGACTATGGTTAAAGTCAAATTTAACCTTTATTGCTACATTTTTTAACATGTTACTTATTTTTAAGTTGAGTGATATTCATTACTACAATGCTTCATAAGTATTCTAGTCACTTGCAAAGATCCTTTTTTCTTTTGTTTCTCAAGCCACCTATCAACTCTCTTTTCACTTTTCATTTTTTATGGTTCATGTTAGATTTTCATATGTGTCTGTATTCCCCCCCATAGAGTGCTTAAATGAGGTTTATATTTCTTATTCCCTTGAAATTTTTATGGTGGTCACAATTTCCATGTTGTTAAAGATATTTCTTGTTCCATGTTTGTCTCAACAATAGAAAGTGGGGAAACTTGGGGGACTAGAGGAAACCCTTTTTTGGTCATTGGAGAGTAAATGTAGATGTTTAATGTATGCATTTAATCTCCTTTCATTCCAAAGCTTGATGTTTCTCTCAGTACATCCTTCTCTTTATAGTAGCATTGGTCTTAATGTGATTTTCTTGATGTTGGTTTTTGCCTCATGTTTTCAATTTGCTCCTTTGGGTAAGATCTTCTTATAATTTGTCTTTGATTTTCTCTCATAGGTGTGGTGTTTTATACATAACCTGTAGTCATACACATTTATGGAGGAAGTAGAGGCAACCCTATTGCATTAGAGATGACATGGACCATAAGAAATGACTATAACATTCTTGTTTCACGCATACACATTTTTATACCATGTGATCGGAAACACTGCTATATATTTTGATGTGATAAGAGATCTAAATGATCCTTTGGCCTTAGATTCTTTCCATGCCACTCTCTTATGAAATACCCTATTATTTTTTTTATAATTCAACATGGTTTTGAAAGTGTATAAATCCATTTTGGATCCCTTTGTTGTCCCAATACATGTGATGGTTTCTTGATTCTTCTACATATTCCCCAAGAGCATAATGATGAGTTCGATGCTCTACTATGAAACATATTTAATAGCTATTTTCTCGGTGATGAAGTGCTCCTATATAAAAAGGTATAGATGGTCCTTATTTCTCTATCATCCATTTTTAATTTTTTTAATATCACTATTATTATTTGCCTCATGTTGTTTATCTCAAAGATAAATTTTCTGGCATCTTTATGCATCCTCAGGTAATGTATTGACATGCTTCTAAAAACACAAGTGATGATGAGGTAAGTGTCAGTATACTCACCTCTCATATTTCAAACTACTCTCTATGGCTTAGTTGCTATTTTACTATTCATAGCTAGATTTATCATTCTTATAGTTTAGTGACTTTGTGTATAATAACTTATTTCATTCGCATGTAGCTAGATGTTTTTTTTTCCCTTGCTCTAATTATTCTCTTCCTATCATTATTATAGACATATTTGGGCACTACAACCCCAATCATATATGTCCATAAACCAAGGGCTTCTGAGTCCCTAAAAGTGTTGTTTCATACCCTAAAGGAACAAGGTCAGCTGATTACATCATCTCCCAGAAGTTCTCCATAGACAACTGCTCAGAACTGGTCAAAACTGGACCATACAAACTGTTCAGTGTAGAGGATGTGATGCATCTCACCTGCCACATGAAAAATGTGAGATGCATACTGAAAAGCCCTTCTGTAGGGTGCGATGGGTGAGACTAGACAAATGGCAGAGACAGTTTGCAAAGTGGATGATCATGGAATCTTCCAGAAACTTCTCCTGTGACACTTGCCTCTCTGAATTTGCCCAGGGATGAGTAAGAGATCATGAATCTCCAAGTGGAATCAAGAACTATCAGAGAGAGGACACTAATCAAAATCCTAGATGCTGACTCACCCCCCTGCAATCATCTATATATGGATCCCTCATCCCAGAGATCCAGAGGCTGGAATTTTGCATCTTGTAAGGAAGTGTTTTTAGTTTCCTGGTGGAACATCATAGTATTGGGTGATCTAAGATTTTCATGAGGTGAAGAAGGGCTTTCATGCTGGGAGGATGACGCTGGGTTAGATCAATGGGTTGTAATCCTTTCTTCTAATCTTTATATCAATAAAGCTATTCAAGTTTTCCTCCACATTCTTGTATGTTTGATGATATATACATTTGTGTGGTCAATATATATCTGGTCCTATATTGTTTATGATTGTAGATCTATGTACTTTGAAGGTATTATGCTGCTCTGACTTTACAAGTACTCTTTGAAGTGGAGTGGTCAAGGAAAGAGCGGCAAAGATCTGCCAGAGGGGAGAAGGAACAAGCAAGGAACCAAGTGAAAGATTGAGGTTGGTATTCTTTGCTCCTCTCCTATCTACTTTTCGTAAAGGAAAACGAAAGTAACTTTAATCTGTTTGTTTCTAAGATAGCTACCCGTCTTAGTGGGACTAGCAGCTCTACATAGACACTAGATTTCCTGATAACAATCATGCATGGGTTTCTTATTGTTATTTATTTTCCTTTTGCATGGATTGCTTGTTATCATGCATTTTGAGTGTTGGGTTGTGTTATATTCTTTCCACATAGTTAACAGGGGGTTTGAGGGGTACCCGTAACCCCACTTTATGGGGTTCGGGGCAGC
>APFE031337792.1:0-14815 GCA_000404065.3 Pinus taeda
AGTGCAAACATTTGCTAGAATCGCGGCCCTATCATAAGTCAAAGCATATTCCATCAATATCATTCTGTAAGACAGGTTACACAAAAGGGGCGTTTCTCTTGAAAAGGTGCATACAAAGGAGAACTATGCAGACATGTTCACGAAACCAGTTTTGTTGGAGAAGCTACGCTGGTATTTGGCTTCTCTTGGCTTGCAGAAAAGATAAAATAATAATAACAGGGCATCAGGCGAATTGTTGTCAAGGTGGAGATTGTTGAGACTTTTTCTGTTTGAGTCAAATAGGCAAAAATCTCTGAAGGATGACAACAATAGGGATTCAGTTCCTAGATTAGCTCCAGGTTGTTGGGAGGGAGTTAATGCCTCCTATATTTGATGTGAGGGAGTTATGAGGTTGTTAGATTCTCTATTCTATATAATAGTCAACCATTCGGATGGTTTGCTTAGAATGTGTGAGGATTTCTTGATGTAATCTCCAATTTGATTAATATATTCATGATGACTATGTTTGGTGGACGTAGCCCAGATTGGTTGGGTGAACCACGTTAATTCTTGTGTCTATATGCTTGATGTTCTGCTGTGTGTTTTATTTAAATTTGCTGTGCCTGAATTCCAACACTTTAACAAGATAAAATGGTTGTTTAAATATTGCATTTATTAAGAGTTGGCCCTTGAAATAAATGTTGTTCTTAGTGTTGCACTAAGTAGTTTGTTTTAATATAGTTGTTAAAGGAAAGCATATTGCTATTTAGAAATATAACCCAATTTCAAAGTTTTATTGGTTTTCAAAATAGTATTTTGGTTTAAGTTATTAATTTGGTAGTGTAATTTTGGCCGGATAGTAAATTTTTTAAGGAGATTAAAATGGATTATCTAACTACGAATTTAGCAATGACTCAATACACATTATATGATTGTCCTAATTATTTATACCGAGACTACTCTAGTTCACACAATTATGCAGGATTGCACAAAGTCTTTTTTTTATCTTACTCGTACTGATTTCAATGTCTCCCCTACCTATTCTTTACCACACTAGCGGCAAGGAATCGTATTTACATTTTTCTATTGCTCTGAATTCATTGGGCCATTCGCATGCCCCTACAACCATCAGCCGACCGGATTTCCCTAGCAGATTTGGTGTATATATTTCTCTATATATCTAAGAAGTTGAATAAAAAATGCGAATATCTTTGCAGCATTCTTCGCTCATTGATTTCAAAAATGGCTTCAGATGGTGTCCCGGAACAATATATGGATGTGGTGTTCCAAGAATTTGCTTACGATCCCATTCGACTCTCGCCTGCGGAAGACCCTGCACAGATGTTATACAACCGCAGGACACTGGAGACAATTTGGGTGACCAAACACGAGGCCATCAACCCATATACCCGTCACCCCTTCCACATCAACAATGTCATCCCCCAGACTGAGTTGAGACAGCAGATGCACCAATACGCCACCCAAAACAGAATCCGAGGCCTTGAAGTAATTCCCGATTATACCCAAAAATTAAAGAAGAGTGATATGGAAAATCTGTTGAAGGATTTCGTTTTCCATTACTGTTATTACTTTTCTCAGAAGGAGGAAAAGGAGGAAGAGGACTGGAAGGTCCTGTGGCAGAAGCTCAATTTGATCCGTCTTTATTGCCAATACAAGGAAGACAACAAGGGTTCATTTTTATTAATTAAGGGATACAAATATTTGTTCGAGGTGATTGATACACATCTGCTTAACTCATTATGGGAATGGTTCTGTTCATGTGATGACGCTAGGGAATTGTGCTGGGAACTTGCCAGGATAGTCGATATCATCGGATTGACACAAGATGATTTAGAAACTATACCTGAAAAATCTGTAAAGTCATTTGTACACATTCTCTTTAACCTTGTAGGTTCAGATTATTTGAAAATCGACAGCATGGTTTTAAAGATTTATTGTCAGATTTTTTATTACGGCATCGGTTATGCTGTTGGCAACAAAAAAACGTTCCGGCCTTGTGTCATCGACACTGTGCTCAATTTGTTAGGACGCAATAATACTCGGAATATAACAGATGAAGATCTCGACAATGGCACTGCAATTTTCCAAGCTGCCTGGATGTGCAAGAGAAACGCTCTCCTCTACTTCCAACATTACGTGGACATCGTTGTCAATGTGGTAATACTTTGCATTTCTCGTTTCAGAGACCATGTAGCTGTAGTTCCCCGGGGTAGCAGCCATGGAAGGGTTTTAGCTATTAGTATAGCACTTACCCGAGGGCTCCAGTTGATACAATACATAGCTACGGCTAAAAATTTGGAAGGTGAGTATAACTATGACTACCAGAAGGGTAGATTGCGGAGTTTGGACATAGTGAAAGATATTGTTGGAATGGTGGAACTAGTCGTTGCTGGTTTTGAATTCAGTCTTTTTCACGTGAGGGCTGGTTTAAATATTATTAACGCACTTTGTAAATCTGGGCTTAGGGTGATGAGAAGCAACGAGCTTCGAGTTTTAGCAGATTTTCTTGGAAGCGAGATTGTGAATAATTACGATACAAATGTGAAGGAATTGCTTCATGAGATTACGCATAATACGGTGTAATTTATCAGTGATATGCATTGAAATGCTAAAGCAACGGTCGACTCGTGCGTGGCTGCAAAACTAAAACTATGCCATTCGAATTTCACGATGAACAATATTATATTATTAGTCTCTTGAATTTTACTTTTATGTTGAGGTGGTTAGAAGGGGTATTAGGTAAATACCTAGGAGTAGGTGGCCCTTTCAATGGGCTATTGATGGCCAGTGTTAAATATTGAGAAAAGAAAATATAAATTCAATACTAATACTAAAGTAAATGATTTGGAAATTAGAAATTAGTAATAATTTGGATTCATAATTTATGAAAGAAAATAAAATAGAATTTCCTAATTATTACAGGGAGGTTTATCAAATATAATAAACCATTTTTAGGTGGACTTTTCATGTTTGAAATGGATACTAGTTCATACAAATATGCCTTTTTTTAAGATTAAGAACATGTTTTTTTTTCTAAGATTAAGAACATGTTTTTTTCTAAAATTAAGAGTTTGATTGGTTTTAGAATATCTTTTTAGGTATATGCAAAATTTTCACCTGTTCTTTATTAAATAGTATTCTCTCATACTACCCCTATATTTAGATATGCTAGATAATTGGTCATATAGATGTCTAATGCAGGCAACAATGACATGAAGTGAAGTGGCCAATAAAATAAAAAATAGCTCTCTAATATTCCTAATCTCATTAATTAAATTTATGAGTTCATCTAAACATTAATTAGTTTTATGTATATGTCTTATAAGTGTTAGGGTTTGATTTCATGTTTAGGGGGGCTTTTCTCCATAATTGGAAAATGAAAGCTCTATTTAAAAAATAACAAAAGATTTTTAAAAATGATTAAATTCTTTATAATTTAACAAATATGAAAAAGATATTTTGAATAAAATATACTTATAAAATAAACCTCCCATATCCAAAATATTAATCTCCAATTATTGTAATATATATCTTGCTTGTCTTTATTAAGATTGGGTCAAGTTAATAATAACATGTCTTTGGGAAGAAAAATTGAGGGAATGGAGAATGCACTTGGCTTTTTTACACATGGAAATGTGAATGCATTATAATGTGTGTACACTAAAAATATGTACATATTTAAAATCATTTTATTAATAAAATTGATATAAAAAGATCACAATTTCTTACTTTGAGTTCAATAAAGAAAATTATTTAAACATAAATGTCTACAATTTTTTTGAAAAATTATAACATCTATGTTTTTATTAAAACAAAAAAGGAAATAATGTCATACCTCCACTGTGTATTTATATTCCTTTTAAATTAACAATATCACTATTCTAAAATTAATTTTCATTTATTTAAATTATTTATATATTTTTAAATATCACTCACTTCAATATAGATTTTTTTAAATTAAAATGCTTTTATCTGAGCATATATCATTAATGGTAAGTAATTTGAGAACTTTCAAAAAAATAAAGATATGAGTTAAATCTTTTATAAGAATCTTATCTTTTTCATTGTATTTCGATAGGATATTTTTTTAAAAATAAATAAATACAAAGCTTTGAATGTAAAATGGGTCACTACAAAATCACAAACCTTAATCCACTAACTATTAGTGTTAGGTATACATATTTCGCATACATATTTAAGAAAATATTGTTTGTATCACTTAATATTGGCTTAACTTCATTTCCATTTCTTCACACATAGGTTTAATGGGCGTGAATCCCCTATTTATCAAATATTACCTCTACTGACTATTCAAAGAATAGCCTTTAAATATTTATCCTTGAATTTCATATTTTCACATGAATAAATGCCTTAGTAAATTTTATTATTAATCAAACTAAAGTTAAGGAACAATGAAGAGGTTAGAACGCTTTTCAAATGAATAAATGCCTTCACTATATTTTATTATTAATCAAACTAAAGTGAGGAACAATCAAGAGGTTAGTTGCTCTAAAAGTTTCAAGTCTTTCTACTGACTGTTTCTTTCCTTTGCCATGATGATCCACTCAATTTGTACACATTTCACATGAATAAATGCCTTCTATATTTTATTATTAATCAAACTAAAGTGAGGAACAATCAAGAGGTTAGTTGCTCTAAAAGTTTCAAGTCTTTCTACTGACTGTTTCTTTCCTTTGCCATGATGATCCACTCAATTTGTACACATTCTCTATAACCTTGTAGGTTCAGATTATTTCAAAATCGACAGCATGGTTTTAAAAATTTATCGTCAGATTTTTTATTAGGACATATGTTATGCTGTTGGCAACAAAGCAACGTTCTGGCCTTGTGTCATCGACACTGTGCTCAAATTGTTAGGGTGCCATAATAATCCGGACATAACAGATGAAGACCTCGACAATGGCACTGCAATCTTGCAAGCTGCCTGGATGTGCAAGAGAGATGCTCTCTTGTACTTGCAACTTCATTAAGTTGTTATCCAAGTGGTAAACTTGCATCTTAATTAAGTTGTTGTCCAGGTTGTAAACTTGGAAATAATTTGTTAGGCAGTTTTTTATTGCGTTTGTATTTAAGATTCAAATCTTATTTTCCAGGAGTCTGTTTAATCTCCTGGAAAGATATGTAATGTTTGATTGATTGATAAATAGGTATGTTGGAAATTAAAGATATGTAAGTTTTGATTGTTTATTCAATGAAATGTAATCCTAGAAGATATGTAATGTTTGATTGTTTATTCAATGAAATGATAATGTTATTTAGGAAGCCTCGGGGGACAACTATTTATTCAATGAAATGATAATGTTATTTAGCAAGCCTCTCGGGACAACTAGTCTCACTTGAGAGCTGCATGATTCATTTACCAAATTTCATATTCTTAATTTTTTAGTTTGTATCATAGTTTGGCCGCACCAACTCGGCGAAGATAGATTGGATCGTAGCTGAGGATTGTGAATGTTCGGTGGTCCACGAATTTGAGTGGATTGGTAGTGTGGAATTACAGATCCACTGATGGTGTGCAGGAATTTGGTGATTTGGAGTGACGTGTGGTCTAAAAGCCCTGCCTGAATTGGTCTATCTAGCCAGAATCTCGTCGCTTTAAAATTGGTGAGGGGCAGTGTTTATTCATTTGTGTGTTGATTCACATAGGCTGGCGTCGTTGAAAAGTTGACACAATGTCAGTATATTTGTTGATTTGGTTGGAAATAATAATTCCAACCACCGCAATAAACAGTTTGAGAGCAGCCATATTTGTGAGACATATTTTTGCAGGTTGAGTTTCTGTTCATTGTGAAATGCAACAAGAAATTTAATGCCATCAATGTACTTTGGTAAATACATATGGGCAAGAAATTATTAAGCAAATATTGCCCCACACTTCAGAAACACGTGGGCGATTGTGATCACATTCAACAACAACATTATATTAATTTCGTTGTGTCATGAATTAAATGTAAAATTGTATGTTGACTTATATATATGAATGTAAGAGTCATTTTGTAATAGGTTAGAGAGTAAGAGGTAAGAGAAAAAAAGAGGTGGAGAAAATTTTGGTGGACGTATGAAAACAAAAGTTATTGTGTTTTACTGTACTAAGTTTTTATTGTGTTGCTCCAATCTTATCTTGTTTATCTTTGAGTCTGTGTATAAAATGGTGGATCAAATTTTAGTGGGTGCCTGAAAACAACAGTTATTGTGTTTCACTGTGTTACTCAACCTGAATGTAAATCAGTATAAACCTTAGTTTTTACTTGGTGAATGAACCGCAGCCTCATGTGAATGTATTTTCATGTTTTAGAATTCAATACTAAGGATTTATTGTGTTGCTCCAACCTTATCTTGGTTATTTTTGAGTCTGTGTATTCGCCATTGCACGAAGAGAGCTGCGTGAAGGTAGCTAGGCGAAATCAAATATGTTGTGTCGAAGCTCGTGTTGCACGAAGAGAGCTGCGTGAAGGTAGCTGGGTGAAATCAGATTTGTTGTGTCGAAGCTAGATGGGCGAAAGTAGCTTCACGAAAACCTTAACTCTTTTCCCTCTGCCAAAATTAAATTTCCTAAATATTTCTAACATGGTATGAGAGTGGGTTAAATATGGTTAGTGTAAAAACAATTGTTTTTACTAGCAGTAAGAATTATTTTGAGGGTGGATTATTTTTAGCGCATTTACCAGCAGGTGGAAAGTTTTTTTATGCTCAGAAATGGAAACTGCAAGCACAAGCTTCACTAATCCTCAAATACCTCAGTTTAATGGCAAAAATTATGATTATTGGGCTATTACAATGAAGGCCCTGTTTTCTTCTCAAGACATTTGGGATTTGGTGGAGAATGGTTTTCAAGAACCAGCAGATGAAGCAACATATAATGCCTTATCTCAATAAGAAAAAGATGTGTGAAGGGGCAACAAGAAGAAGGATTCAAAAGCTTTGTTTTATATTTTTCAAGCAGTTCATGAAAGTATTTTCCCAAGGGTTTTAGCAGCAACAAAGTCCAATCAAGCATGGTACATCCTTTAGACAGCCTACCAAGGCATGGCAAAAGTCAAGACAGCAAAGCTGCAAATGTTGAGGAGAGATTTTGAAACACTCAGTATGAAAGAGTCTAAGAATGTAGACTCATTTCTTACACATGTAAGTGGGTTGGTTACTCAAATCAAGTCTCATGGTGAGACACTTGAGGAAAGAAGAATAGTTGAGAAAGTTTTGAGAAGTTTGCCAACAAGGTTTGAGGCCATTGTTGTGGCCACAGAAGAGACAAAGGATCTCCCACTGTTCTTAGTGGATGAGCTTAATGCATCATTGATTTCTCATGAACATAGACTGAATAGAGCAGAAAACTCCTCATTGGAGCATGCCTTCAAGACACAAGTATCGTTTGGTCAAGGTCGAGGCAGAGGAAGATCATATGCTAAAGGAAGAGGAAGAAGCCCACACAGAGGTGGAAGAAGTAACCCTTCAAGCTCAAATGGAAGAGGTAACAATCAAAATCCAAGACAAGGCCCAAGCCAAAATCAAGCACAAGGTCAGAGGTATGATAAATCTCAAGTTCAATGTCATTACTGTAAGAAGTATGGTCATTATGCAAATGAATGTAGAAAGAAGAAATATGACATTAGTAACAACCCAAGTGTAAATTTCATAAAAGAAAATCAGAACCATGATAACATGATTTAGCTTGTAATGTAGCACAAAAAAAATAGAGTGATATATGGTATCTAGATTCAAGGTGTAGCAACCACATGTCAGGAAACATGGAAATGTTTTCTAATCCAGATGAGAGTGTGAAATATGAAGTGACATAACGGACTGATAGCAAAGTCTCCGTCATGGGAAAAGGAAGCATTATTATCCTAACAAAGAAGGGGAAGAAGAAATACATCTCAGGTGTTTACTTTGTCCCTAGTCTAAAACATAATCTCATGAGCGTTGGACAGCTTATGCAGAAAGGCTACAATGTCTTCTTCAAAAATGATGTGTGCACAATTTTGGATAGGCCTCCAAGCAGGCAGCTGATTACAAAGGTTCAGATGACAAACAATAGAATGTTTCCCCTAAAAATAATATCATATTTGCAGAAAGAAGGTGCACAAGAACAACTATCTATGAACTCACAAGAAGAGGGAGGAAAAGAGGCAGCTTTCACACAAGTAAACTTTCAAGCAGAGGTAAAATATGAAAACTAGTTATGGCACTTGAGATTTGGACATCTCAACTTTGGAGATTTGAATTTGCTGCATAGGAAAGACATGGTGAAGGGACTGCCACTCATAGAAAAACAAGACAGCATATGTGAAGGATGTATCTTGGGCAAGCAACATAAAGAGACACTTCCAGTAGGAAAGTTAGTGAGGGCAAAGGCACCTTTAGAGATTGTCCACTCAGATTGATGTGGACCAATGCAGACACCATCAATTGGTGGCATTCACTGTGTATTGACCTTCATAGATGACTACACAAGGAAGACATGGGTCTTTCTCCTAAAACAGAAAAGTGAAGTGTTTGAGCGCTTTCGCCAATAGAAGGTTCTTGTTGAAAGTAAAGTAGACACTACATAAAAATCCTAAGGACTGATAGAGGTGGAGAATACATCTCAAATGACTTCAATTTTGCAGGGAGCATGGAATTCACAAGAAATTTACAATAAGATATACACCGCAACAAAATGGTGTGGCAGAAAAGAAGAATAGAACCCTTCTGGAGACAGCAAGGAGTATGTTGAAGGCAAAGCATTTGCCAAATGATTATTGGGCTAAAGTTGTTGCTTGTGCAGCATATATCTTGAATAGATGTCCAACCAAAAGCATCCAAAACATAGTTCTTGAAGAAGCATGGAGTGGAAGAAAGCATACTGTCACTCACATGAGAGTTTTTGGATGTGTGGCTTCTGCACATGTCCCAGATGAGTTGAGAAAGAAGTTGTACAACAAAGGGGAGAAATGCATATATGTTGGATATAGTGATGAATATAAGGCATACAAACTCTACAATCCATTAACCAAGAAAGTCATAATCAGCAAAGATGTGTAGTTTATAGAAGAGGAAGCATGGGATGGAAGTTTAGAAAAGACAGTCAGTGTCAAAGCATGCATACCACATGAGGACAAAGAGGAATTAACAGCAGCAAGTAATCCCTCAACTGTGACTCCCTCTACTCCTATTCAGGCAGCAAAGGAGGCAACAAGCAATGCCATCAACAAATAATAGGACAGCTTCGTGCAGCCAAGCAAATTTTTCTCCAAGCACAGCATGAAGCGTGACACTAAGTGACATGTCAAGCCCATCTTGAACAAGCACAAGAAGACTAAAATTCAAAAATTTAAATGAAATTTATGAGCAAGATGAAGTTGATAGAAGCGCAGGTCTGAATTCCTTAGCTTTATTTTGTCATGTAGATGACCCAATCCACTTTGAAGATGCAGTCAAAGAAGAAAAATGGGTTACGACAATGGAGGAAGAAATAGAAGCAATAGAAAGGAATGAAACATGGGAGTTAGTGAGCCTTCCGAAAGAAAAACATGTCATTGGAGTGAAGTGGGTCTATAAGACCAAAAGCAAAAATGAGGGAAAGATTGAAAGGCACAAAGCAAGGCTAGTTGTCAAAAGATACAAGTAGCAACATGGAAGAGATTATGTGGAGATGTTTGGGCCAGTCGCACGAATGGAGAAAGTGCACGTAGTTGTGGCGATTGCCATGCAGCACAAATGGAGAGTGTATCAAATGGACGTAAAATCAGTGTTCTTGAATGGAGTGCTGAAAGAGGAAGTGTATGTCGCGCAACCGCCTAGTTATGAGGTTGAAGGCCAAGAAGACAAAGTGTATTGGTTGAGGAAAGCTCTTTATGGATTGAAGCAAGCACTGTGCACATGGTATAGCAGGATAGATGCATACTTGTTAGACAATGGTTTCGAAAAATGTGACGATGAGCTTGCTTGTTTCCGGGAAAACTAGTGTCTTTTCGATTTGATAGTCCCACTGAGATGGGTAGTTATCTTAGAAACAAACAATAAAAGTAACTTGTGATTTCCTTTATATATGATAGATAAGTGAGAAGCAAAGAGCACCAACCTGGATCTTTCGCTTAGATCCCTGCTTGTTTCCTCTCTCCCTTGATAGAGCTTGCCACTCCTTTCCTACTTGTCCCGCTTTAGAGAATACCTATAGAGGCAAAGCAACAAAACACCATGAAAGCATCGAGATCTATAATACCATAAACAATGCAGAATCAAAAATACATTTTAAAAACCATATAATTGCATTCACAAATAATACGATTCACAAATACACGATTATATGGAGGAAAACTCAAATAACTTTATTAATAGTAGAAGAGAGGATTACAACCCAGCTGTCTGATCCAGCATCATCCTCCCACCATCAAAGCCCTATTCACCTCATGAAAAGAAAGATCACCCAACAATACAATGCTCCTTCTCAAAGAGAAACCAACAGCACTTCCTTACAAATTACAAAGTTCCAGCCTCCATATCTCTCAGACGAAGGATCCATATATAGATGTCTTGCAAGGGGTGAGTCAACTCTGTTATTTTGATTAGTGTCATTCCACTGATAGTTCTTGGTTCCACTTGATGATTTCTTTGATCTCTTACTCATCCTTGGGTGAATTCAGAGAGGCAAGTTTCATAGGAGAAGTTTCTAGAAGATTTCATGAGCATCCACTTAGCAAGTTGTCTCTGCCATTTGTCTCTTCTCGCTCATCGCACCCCACAGAAGGCTCTTTCAGTATGCATTGCACCTGGCTATTGTAGCAGCCAGTATACATCACACCTTGACCATGGAGCAGTCAGTATGGTCCAGGTTTGGCCAGTTTTTAGTAGTTTTTCAGGTGGAACTTTTGCGAAATGATGTAATCAATTGACCATGATCCTTTAGGGTATGAAACAACACTTTTAGGGGTTAAAGAGCCCTTGGATTATCAACATATATGATTGAGGTTGCAGTGCCCAAATATATCTATAATAGTTGCCCCCTAAAGCATGAGGTCATAAATCTTCTGATGTCAGGTGAAATGCTTTATCATGAGGATCCGAGGTATTCGAACTGGAAGGTGACCTGTAATAAGATACAATACAATACATCATCATCATATTATTTTCATGATCTAGCTGAGGCGAACATTCCCATGCTCAGCTTTTATAAATTCATTTTCATGTACATGGAATAGATAACCGTCTGCGGTTTCAGATTGGTGATTATTTACATGTAGATTCATCATCCCTTAGCTTGGATGATCATATGTGCAACTTCTGTGTACATATGATGTCTTTATTTTCCTGAATATATCGCAGCCCGGATGGATGAAAGTAGATCCGGGGTCTTCAAACTCGTTCAATCTTCACCCAATGTACATGTCGATCCATGTGAAAAGATGTTCTGAAGTCAAACATGGAAAGACATCGCCTGATTACCAGGCAATGATGTAAGTCGTTAACGGGCTCGAGAGGAATCATCGATAATGATAATGACCCTCAAGGTACTACAGTACAATTCATATGGTGTGAATATATGATTTGATGTCGAACACCACGCAACATCTTTCGGTCGAAGGCCATTGATGTAAACCTGTCGCCAGAAGTGACAAACTTGCCATTGAGGCATTCAAGCTTCAAAGTACTAAAAGGGTTGTTTCTAAGTAAACTTCTTGGATAATGTGCTAATGTCAGTAAGCAGTGACTCGTCGTAGGAGGGCCTTGATATATCCCACATCTATGACACGAAACGAAGCAAATTATTTTGTGGAGGTCAAAACGATCTGATGATACAAGGTTCAAGAATGATAGTCATGAAAAATGACGAGGGAAGGTATTGTAGTGGATGAGGCATTAGCTGGGTGGTGAATTCTCTATGACTTCTCTTGAACATGTCGGCAACATTGAAATGGATTGGTAGCGTTAACCCCAAAAGATGGATGGTGTGGAGGACCAATGGTGATATGACCGGTGAATGGAATAACCCAACCCGACTCAATCATGGTGATGAAGTGAAAGTGTCATGTTCAAGAGCGACCTGCTACCAACAAAGTTCTTCAAGTTTTCTCCCCCTTTTTCCCCAGTCATTGCTGACCAGTAACTCTTTATTTTTGTCAAGCTTGAGGAGGATAGAATATGCTTGTTCTATAATTTTCCCTTCGGGCAAATCTGTCACTATGTTTTAGCGAGCCTAGAAAGAGTGAAACTCGTTTTTGTCTGGGTGGACAAGTTTGTCGCTATTTTTTTAACGAGTTTAATGACAAAGATAACTCAGTCCTTTTCATGTTTAGAGAGTTTTAAAAGGGACGAAAAGGAAACTCCAACAGTCTTTTTTCGTAGCATAATCCCTTAAGTCCAAAAAAGTATAAAATAATACGAAAGGGATGACTTTTCGATCGTTTTAACGAGCTGAAAAGACAAGCACTCGATATTTTTGTTTGATAATCCCTTGGGTTCTAAAAGATTAAAATGTACAGGAGGGATGGTGCTTCTCTTTAATTTAAAGAGCTGGAAAGGCCAATAGCTCGGAAATCTTTTTAATGAGTCTAAAAAGAACTTAAAAGAAACTCATTTTTGAGGAACAAGTGATGTTTTCGGGTAGCAGCTGGTTCCAAGTAAGTTTGGAACTTCTCAAAGCATGGCAGTGAAGAGGGTGGCTAACAAAATCACTTGTCGCAGATGTTCCTCAAAATGGTAAACAATCAAGTGGAAGCATATGATTGACCAAAAGAATGGAGGTGATGGAAGAACATAACCAAGGCTCAAAAGGCTGATAGCAAGGCAATCACGAAGGTCGTTTACTGAAGGTGGGTTTATTTTTTAATGAGCTTGAACCTTGTGCCAACATGTGCTCAGTGCTACGTTTATTTTTTAACAAGATTGAACTTTGCGGAAACATTGCTCATGCCAGTCGTTTAAAGATGTCCCTTGAAAGTAGGTTCATTTTTTAACGAGCTTGCGCCATGCGAAACTTTGCTCATTTCCTTTTCATGTAGGCTAGAAATGATCAAACTACAGAGCTAACTAAACTAAAATCTAAGGAACTACTGAGGTTAGGCAGTATGGTTTTGTCCTCAACCGAGGCAAAATCCTTCCTTTGCTTTGTCTACGTGCCGTTGACAAAGGTGAATGGTGGATCAGACCATTCACCTAACCTAAGAAGTTGAACTAACTAACTAAGCTAAAACCACTACAAATCTAAAGTAATTGGTCATCTTTTGCTTGCATGAAAAGGGTTGCATGCCCCCAAGTATAAATAAAAGTAGAGTTTCAAGGTTACCATATGGAAGTCCTTGCAATTAAGCAGGATTGTTCCGCCGACGGAGCAGACAGAACACTTCCTTGGCTTTGTCCATTGAAATAGACAAAGGTGAATGGTGTGAGCTTCCAATCATATAACCTTCGAGTTTCAAATTGATACTCAAATACTATAAGGAAATGGTGTTTGAGATCAATCATATATCCTACAAGGAAATCTATCTTTTCAGCTGGGTTCCCCTGCAGAAGTAGACCAAGGTGCATGCCCCCTAAAATTCATTACATTCAAGAACTGTCTGCAGTAATTAGGTGGGTGAAATGAAGGTTGAAGAGACATTATTGATGCGAAGAGACCATTTAGGGATGATCTTTGACTTGTAGTTGTGTTTGAACCGGGAAATGAAAGTTGGTCGATAAGTTGTATCATTTTGCCTTCATGCGGGAAACACATTACACGAAAGAGTGTGGAAACAATAGCTTCCATGCTATAAACATAGTCTAGCCCAAGGAGTAGATTGTAATCTAATGGTCCTTGGACTACCATCACGTTCAAGTGAACGGTCTTCCTTTTCAAAGTTATAGGTAACTTTAGAAGGATCCCTAACGGTTGATTGGGTCCTTTGTTAAGGCCTAACAAATTTTGGTTCTCAGGCAGAAGCGATGGCGAACCAAGCGCTTTCCAAGCAGTTGAGGAAAGGATATTCACTGAAGCCCCTTCATCTATGATGGTGCCAGACACGATCATTTTGTACACTTGTACTATGATCCGGAATGGTACACTAGATGGAAGGCAGGGTCTCGCTAGTTGATTCCAATCGAAGGAAACGACTAGACTGTTTGGAGGAGGTACCGAATAAACGGTTGGATGAACCTCCTGGACTAGGGAAATTTCCTCCTATTGTAAAGGAATAGGTGGATTGACCCCATGTTCATCAGACTTTGTATTAACAAAAATAATTTAAACAGTGTCATTATCATTCTCTTTGGAGATCGTATAATCTGAAGGTAGACCTTCTGAAGGCAAGACTGGGTCGACTGCCATCTCGACCTGTTGACTTTGGTCCGGTATGGATTCAGAGGGTTTACTTTCAACGATAGGCATTTCGACCAACAATTGAGTTATGTTAGTCAGATTTTCAACTAGTGATGGACTTGGAAAGAGTTTCTTGTATCCAGGGGGAAGTCGTTGTAGTGAAGCAGGACGATTATCCAAGACACTTTTGGCTTCATCCAGAAAAGGACAATGGTGAAGGGCGTGATCGCCTTCACATAACCTACAAGGAAATCTGAACTTTCCTTTTTGTCCATTGATTTCATTTTCACTAGTTGATGGTGTGCTGTCAACATGATTGACAGACGTTGATGACACTGATGCAAACACGGAGACCATTCTCTTAAGATCCACATAATGCAATGATAATCTCGATGAAAGTGGTTTCCTTTGCAAATTATGCATGGATATTTGGGTTTGGAAGGTTCGGCGTATGGATTTTCGCTAGATGATGCATGGTTGCCCCCTTGCTTGACTGACTTCTTCTTCTTCTTCTCCTTCCCT
>APFE031337798.1:0-14363 GCA_000404065.3 Pinus taeda
GACCATGATCTAATGTATCATCTCTAGAGAATGGATCTTGTTGTGGTGATATTGGAGCTTATAGTCTAGATTTTGAAGTTCATTTGAAGCCGAATGTTTAAGTTGTACTGAAATAAAATGATATGTGTTGAAAATCGAACACTAATGGTCATTCCTTTTAGACTTGTTGAGATTTGTTGTGGCTGCCAATGCAAATGAATAGTCAAACCATCACAGTTTGATGAGAGATAAGTATCTGCACTATTCTTCTTGAAAGAAAATATTGCATACATATATTTTGAAAGTATCCATGAATTATATGCATAAAAATAATGTACATGAATATCATTTTCGTAAAAGATTAGCCACATTATTTTCTTGAAAATACTATATGGAAAAGATAAATTATCTGTGCTAATCTTTTGGAAAAGAATGCATATGATTCTCTTACATAAAATATAAGTAACCATGTTATTTTTTGATAGATTACATATGAATCCTTGTCCATGGAATGATAAGGGTCAAGATTGTTTTCTTGAAAACTTGCATATTAATTTTGTGAAAGAGAGTGGTATGAATCAAGGTTATTTTTCTTGAAAGGTTACATATGCATCTTGTGCATGCAAAGATAAGAATCCACGCTAGTTTTATTAAAAAAGATTATGTATATATATACACAAAAGTAATGGTTATCATGCTATATTTCTTGGAAAAGAAACATGTATTTACAGGCAAAAAAGTGACTATTGTATTAGGAAATATGTGTTTATATGCACAAAGATAACGACTATTGGGTTAGTTTATTTTGGATAAATATTATGTATTTTCATGCACAAAGATAACAACTATTGTGCTAGTTTTCTTTAAAAATGGAAAATGTGCTCTTATGCAAAGAAAATAATAGAAGTTGCAGTGTCTAACTCATGGATTTAAATCCCTCTTCTTGTGCAAAGAGATAGTGATAACAATGTTGATACTTTTAAATATTACTATGATAACCATCGTGATTCTTTAAAATATCATTGTCTTCTTCTGAGAATGGGAAGATATGCATACCTTAGTGATGTTATGTACCTTGCTTTGTACATGGAAGATTTGGATGGATATATGTGCATCATAGCCATACACACATAAAGGCAAATAAACATGTTTTGGTAGTTATGCGTTTTCAATTAATGCATTTGCGATGTCAATAAAAGAGGCATGTCTTGATACTTTGTATACATTTTATTTATGCACGTGAAAGGATGTTTGAAGCATAACCAATAAATATTTATTATTTGGTTTGATAATTGTTTTGATGTCGGAGTTTTCTCATGGTAGTAATTATAGGAAATAATTGTGATTTATGCAAAGGATGGATTATATTTAACATTATGGAAGGAAATGAATTAATGGCCCATGTAGATTGAAGGATTAACAAAGACAAGATTATTCACTATAGAGAACAACCTAGCCACAAATACGCAGTGGCCAAGGAATTGGGGGGGGGGGGGGGGGGGCAAATGATATCATGATTAGTGTAATGGGCTGTAGCTAGTTATGTTGAATTTAAGATGATATTTATTTGTAAAATTTTTAGCAATGGTTAAATGATGGGCTCCCTTTACTTCCATTGACTGAGGGGTGGACAGTTCGTCACAACAGATCTGATAATATTATATTAAAAATTTGAGATTCTACACTATTACAGTTTTATTTAATTTCGAGATATATAGATCTTGCTATAATTAGTGCATGCATGTAAAAGTAAATTATGAAGAAAAGAAGAGAACGAAACAATAAGATCGAACACATATAAGACACAAAATATGCTCTATGGGAAACCCTTTCGGGAGAAAACCTAGTTGGAAGTTGAGGTCGCTTCGCTCTCTTTTGTTGTCTGGAAATATGGCTGCAGATACAAAGAAGTAATGTTTGTGCCCTGTGGGCTGCTACAGTGCGCAAACCCTCTATGTGTGTTCTATCTCCTATCTCTCCTGGCTATATTTTCTCATATATGGAACAAATTCTCTCAAAAGAATGGAATGCCTCTTCCTCCTAGTGGCCCGGTTATAACACAGCTCAATAGCCTACTAGTGGTTTATTTTGACTACATAAACTCTTAACTATATTTAAAAAAAAGATACTTCTAGAGTCTTCTACATCACAAAAATGTGGCTAGCCCATTTTTCATGAATAATGGGGGCTGACGCTACATCCTCCTGAATTATAGGTTTGAAAACATGAAGGTCAACTTCTGAGTGGCATAACTTTTGCATGCGGACTCTGATTGACACAATTCTTATGTCGTTTGAAATATTTTTGTGTGTAGAATTGCATGAAAAAGTGTGGCACTTACGAGACAAAATTTTACCATGAAAAAAATTAATTTGATGCCTAAAAACGCTCCCAGAAGGTTTCAGACCCTGTTTCGCCAATCTGGGTCCCGCCGGTGAAAACGGTCTCATGAGTTGATTTCTCCACTTCTTCCACTCCAATTGGATCGGGATGGATGAAAAACAATATAATGATCCAATTTAGATAAAAAAAACACTTGATAAAGTAAACATTTGCTAGTTTTTCCTTGCGGGGTTTCTATTGTGTTTTTAATGATATTGCTACCTTGCATGATGATGACATTTATATTATTAAACATGTGATTAACTAGCCTAATTAAATGAATAATAGTAATGATGTAAGTTACAACGGGAGCTTTATGTTAATATGATGCAACAATAATTGTTACATTATGAGACTTGTTATTCCATTACTAAAGTTACTTTATGCAATGATGATGATTGTATCTAAAGAGTAAGTGATTGAAAATTTTATGTGTTAGTAAATACTGTAAAAAGAGTTCTAATCCTATGTATTTTTACACAAGGTTTACCAAGAATGTTACATAATAATAAAAATAGTATTGCATCAAAATTTAAGGAAAAATTGTACAGTAATAAAGTGTAAGATGAAAAAATCAAATTAAGATATTATAAGGAGGTGATCTACGTAAATTTCTAAAACAAAAAATATTTCCCTTTTGATTAATATCAAAAATAAAATAGACATTATTAAAATAAAACACATTTTCATGATCTTCGTAATGAAATTTGGATTTTCCAATTACCAAAATATTATGGGATGAAAGAGCCTATTGCCTCTAATGATACTAAGAGGTTAAATTTATATTTTAAAATATTTGTCACATTGTTAATTTTCTTGACTGTAAGTCCCAAAAAACTATAGTGATATTGTAATTAATATTTCTCTTAAAGTTTCAAAAACCATTAAGGTTATATTATAAATTAGTCATCATATTCTTCTATCATTATTTGTTAATTTTATTTGAATTACTATGACTATAGTTTTTAATTTCCATATAATCATATGTAAAGACTATTTTTTCATATAGATAAAATATATAATCACCAACCATTAGTATATATATATATATATTAAAATCAAATTGTAAATTTCTGTTTGAGTGCAAAATAGGAAAAATAGTTTATATATTAGAAAATTTCCATACTCTTGAACCTTAAATAAAGTTAAAATAGAATTATACTCATTTTTAGTAATATTATTTAGATTTGTATAAATTAACATCTCACACACATACACAGTTTGTTAATTTGATTAAAACTAATGATAATACATATATTTTTTATTTTAATTTATTTAGTGTTGTTCATTAAATATTAAGGATAAGTAATAATATATATTGAATAGTAATATAAATTTTATCTCTCAATATATATTTTAGTTATATTTTATATATTTTAATTAAAATTTTCATATCATGTGTTATACAATTAATAGACATTAATCATTATTTTAATATGATAATACATATTATGATTTTATAGAATTGCCATATAATAAATTGAAATAAACCATATTCATTATTGTCTTATTATAGTTTAGTAACTTTATTATATTTTAAAATAATATTTTATTTTAAACAAACTACATTATTTATGTTTTGCAAGGCTTAATTGGGGGTGGCATAAAGACACAAGGGCTTGGTTAAACTATTGAGAGATTAACAAGAATGATGCATTGCAAAACATAAATAAGATTAAAGATATTGTTACTTCTAAGTTCAAAGAAAAAATGTGGTGTGAGAAAGATTTAGCGGCTAAAAGAAAATTAAGGTATTATAAGAAGGTCATCAACCTCACCCTAGAAGATCAAAAGTATCTCTCTATTTTAACTAACTCAAAGAAGAAAATTAATATGGCAAAGATTAGAACGAATTCTCATCAGCTCCATAGTGAAACAGGTCGTTGGGCAGTCCCTAAAACGCCATGGATGGAAATGA
This sequence comes from Pinus taeda, assembly GCA_000404065.3. Taxonomy (NCBI): domain Eukaryota; kingdom Viridiplantae; phylum Streptophyta; class Pinopsida; order Pinales; family Pinaceae; genus Pinus; species Pinus taeda. Next base: position 4,280 of record APFE031337798.1, read on the forward strand.
TCTGCCATATATGTGAGAATAGGAACATCGAGGATGAAAACCACTTCCTCTTAGAGTGCCCCGCATACAACCACATTAGATCTCAGTTTCACAATCTTTGTTACAATACCGACCTTCCTAGCCTTTTACAATGTCAAAATTATAGTGAACTCGAGAGGCTTCTCTCCAAGTTTTGTGAGCATAGGAATAAAATCTTAAATCAAAATAAGTAATTTGTTTCTTTAGGTCCAATAGACCAATGTTTAGTCTTAATGGACGTTAACCATCATCATCGTCATCAATAATATTTATAAATAATTTATTTTGTTTAAAATATGGGTTTAATTTTTTTATTTTTAATTTTTAAATATAATCCATAACCTAATTCAACTAAATTCCCATATAAAATACAGAAATAAAGTATTATTCTATTTAAATAGGATATAATTGTTATTAAATCTAAATATAACATAAATATTATATATAGTAATTAACATGTATCAATTTATAATTGTTGAAGGGTAAGAATGATGCGTGTTAATATGAATTTCTTTACTTATTTTATTTATTTTTTAAAATTTATTATTTAAAAAATAGTTATATAATACACATTAATAGGGAAGTCATACAGTATTATTCTTATTCTTATTTTAAAAGGATTTTTCACCACCTGCCTTTAGGAGGAAAAGGGGACAAAATTTTATTCCACGTGAAAAGCTTAAACCTAATCTATCCTTACAATTATAAATATAAATAAAATCTAAAAATATAATTACATAGAGATAAAAACTAAAGGTACCACAAGTCTCTCCACTGGAGAGTACAATTTCTTCGTTGAAGTTTTTTCAATATAACTTTTTTTTCAAATGTTTGTTTTAAAAGTTAATTAGCTAATACATTCAACTCATTTTATGAGTGATGTGAGAAAATGATATTTATTTAGAAAAGGAAAATTCAATTCCGTACCTGATTAACTTGAAATTTTATTTCATGTGAAAAGCTTAAACCTAATCTATACTTAGAGATAAAGTATAAATAGAGATAAAAACTAAAGGTACCACCAGTCTCTCCATTGGAGAGTATAATTTACTGGTTAAAGTTTTTTCGATGTAAGCATTTTTAGAAGTGTCTATTTTAAAAGTTAATTAGGTAATACATTCCACTCATTTCATGAGTGATGTGAGAAAACGATATTATTCCCTATCTGATCAACCCGAAATTTTATGATTAATTTATGATTAACCCGATCAATAACAACTTTATAATCATGCATTGCTTATATTCATAGGAAACCCATTTAAGTGGCTTTAAAAAAACCAATAAAGTGACAAATTCCACTTTGTTGGATTGTTTGTCCACAATGCATACTTATAGGAAAGTACTGAATGCACATATAAAAGTCTAACCTCAGAATTGTTTTTTTTCTTTTTTGCTTGGGATAAATTGTGAAATATTTGGATAAATTTTGAATATTAAAAAAAAACTTTTGACAGAGCAAAAACCTTAGCATAAAATATTTATTTATTTATTTTATAATGAATAATATTGGTAATTTTGTGTTTAGACCTTATTAAGTAAATACTTAAGTGTAAGATACAATATGGAAACACATCTGTCACATCATAGGAATATACAATAGCGTTATTTCCAAACACTCTCAAATAGAAAATAATCTTTGCTAAGCCCAATAATTATCTAAGAAAATCTATGGAATTTTCTGACATATGAGCTTATCATTTATCGAAGGAAGTAGAATGGGTGTTTGTTTTTTTTTAAATAGGATGGTAGGAGTGTTTGAAATTTTTTAAAGTGGAAATAGGTTTATTGTTATTATTATTTTAAAAATACCTAAAATTTTGAAATTTGATAGTTATATTTAAAATTTTTAAAAAAATTGCTAAAAAATCTATTATTTTCTAAACCAATTTACTAATTTTGTAACTACCCTCAATCTAACAAGCCTTTTTAAAAACATTACTATAGAATGCAAAATGGTCATTATCATAAATAATCTTTAAACAAACCAACTATGTTTAAAGTACATGGGCTGAAAATTCTTCTTCAGAACCGTAACACATTAAATTTAACAACTCTAACTAAGATTTTCAAAATTTTCTACGGAAAGGTTTCAAAGATTTTCAAAATTTTCTACGGAAAGGTTTCAAATATATTATTTGGTGGGTTTTTTAGACTAGGCAAATAGATTTTATCAATAATGAATTCAACCATTGCTTCGTACAATATATTCTGTCGCGTTGGGTCTGGTCAAGTTGGTGCACGGCAGATACTAAAGTGGTCGTCAATAGAATATAATGAAATGATAAGTTTTTAGCGAGGAACTTTGTAGAAACAATGGATTATTGCAAGTTTACACACAGATTTTTGCGTTTCACTATTCCTAACTTTATTTCCTAGAAGTTGTACGAATTTCGAGGGTACCTATCTTTGTGCATGCCAACTTCCATGTCCCTGGTCAATGTAAGTGCAGATTCTTATTGTGACGTGAGGAATTTAGGTCAGCATAGAAAAAACTATGAAGTGCATATATATTCGATATTGTCTACAAATATTAAACAAGGATATATTAAATAAGGATATAAACTGAAAACTAAATTTACAACATTTAAATTACCATTCTTTTAATTAATTAATTTTTTAATAAAATTACTTAAACTCGTAAATTAGTTTAAATATATCTTGCTTCAAATTTTATTACCCGTCATATGAAAATTCACAAATACTTTATCAGTGCTTACTATTAGTCAAGGGATTATCATGTGAGCAGAGAACTTCTAAAGTTAACATAGCTATTTTGGCTTAGTTAAGTAATAAGTTTTTAATTTAATTTTGCATTTGAATTAAATTAGGAGAAAATTCGAAATTCCATGTAAGCGCATAACTTCTAAAAGATAATTGAGCTATTTTGGCTTAGTTGGCATTGTTAATTTGAGTTAGAGAGAAAACTTGAGTTGTATACAATGCTTCATAAATTTTAGTAGCCTACGTTGAGTTAATTTGAGTTGTAACAATTTAATTATGTTAAATTGAGTTATAGTGAGTTTTAAACTACTTCCAACTGTTGGAGGAACTAGTTGGAGGTCTAGTAATGGAGTGTGTACTCAGTGATCAACCAGTTAACTGATCAATCAACCTAATTTAAATCATGCATGCACAAAATTCGAGTTACCCAGTTGAGATTGGTGTTCAAAGGAAGTGTACTATCAGTTGTAGAATATTCCAAATTGTATTGGTCATGCATGCAATAAGAGGAAGGCCTAAAGGAATTGCACAATTCTCATTGAGGAATTTCCTAATTAATAGGGGCTTATTTCCCACGGAAAGAGTCTAAGGAAATAGGAGCTTGGATTCTTGAAAATTTCGCTAAGTGTTCGCTAAGGTCAGTCAGTCAGGGAGAGGATAGAAGATACAAGTGCAGGTTGAGCAGAGCATATTGTATTCATCTAAATCATTTTATTAATGCAATACATATAGTAAGGGGTTTTGAGCAGTTTCTTTCCCCTAGATATATCTGTGTATGCGTGTTGAATTTTGATGGATGTTATCGATTCTTGTTCTCGATTGTGACTTTACTTCCACAAATTTGTAGAGTAGATTTTTGTGTTTTCATTTAGCAAATTTCATGAGCAGATTGAATCTACAATTAAATTTCTACATGGTATCAGAGCTAAGTTGATAGTAGAGAATATAATTTGAAGTTTCCATTGTAGGAGGATTCATGGTTGCACATCAGGTTGCATGATTTCTTCAAGACTCAGAAGATGATTTTCAATGGACTAAGGCTCGAGTATGCCCTTGAGGGAAGATCAAATTATGTTACATGGAAGGACACGATGGAGGTAGTAGTGGACGATAATGGGTTGAAGGAATACATTAATAGTAATGTTCTGAAATCAACAATTATTGATGCAAATAATCTAGCAGAATGGAAGAAGTGTGTTGCTAGGGAAAGGAGGATCATATTAGAGGGTGTACGAGACCATATTGTCTTTAATCTCCGTGGGAAATAGACTCCATATGCAATGTGGTAAGCACTGACAGAGTTGTTCCAAAATAATAGTGACCACAAGAAGATGACACTCAAGAACAAGCTTCGAAGTATCAAGATGCAAAAGAGCGAATCAATTCTGCAGTACCTGAGTAGGTTCACACAATGTCATGATGAACTTAGTGGACTTGGAGTGACTATCTCGAAAGAAGATTTGGTATACCTTCCCCTCTTGGTTCTTCCCAAGAGTTGGCATAGTTATCAAGATTATGTAAATGTTAGAGAGAAACTACTAGGTTGGGAGTAGTTATGGTCTAATATGATGTAGGAAGAAATAAGGCAGTGCAACATAGATAGGACCTCATCCAAGGCTGAGGATGAGGAGAAATGTGCTTTGGATGGAAAGAAAAAGAAAGTGAAAGGGAATAAATCCTAATCCAAATGAGACTATAATTAAGGGGGCAAGAAAAAGGACTTGTCCAAAATCAAGTGCTTTCATCATCATGAATTCAAGCACTATCCCACGAAACACCTATATAAGAAATCAAGCAAGAAGATCGTAGGAGGAGCAGTAGGTGAAGCTCTAGCTTCAAATTTCAAGCTTGATTTTACTCTCATTGCATGCATGGAAAGCACAATAATTGGGAGTGTTTGGTATCTCAAAAGTGATGCCTCATACAAAGATTTCTTCAGTGACTTAGAGGACAAAGACCTCTAGATGCACATTGAAATGGGAGATGACGCAAGGTATAGCACGACTAGTATCAATATTGTTACCTTTCAGAGGGAGTCTCACTTCCCTCTCAAGCTCAAGGATGTGATATTTTTTCTGGGCCAAAAGAAGATTTTGGTTTCCGTCACGATGTTGGAAGATCGTGGCTACGATGTGATATTCAAAAAAGGAAAGGCTTTCTTGCAGCACATCACCATGGGACAAGTGAAGAAGATTGGGGTTTGGGTGAAGAGTCTCTACAGGTTTTATATGGCAGATTGTGATGTTGTAACATGCTCCTCCCACATCTACCAAAGAAACCATCCAGTCGGGGTAAACATGCAACGAGAGGCCACTAAGATATGGTTCGACCTCCTAAGTCACCTTAAGGAAGTGGAAACGATGGAAACAAACCATACAAACATCCAACATCATAAACAAAACCCTCAGAAGACAAGTCAACCACTCAGGCAACCTGTCCCTGGGTTGCACTGTTGTTTTAGGTCTATTGGGCCATAGTCACTCTCATGCTATGTAAAAGGGAGCGACCAACAACTTAAAGTCGCTCTCAGATGCCTATCTGTTAGTGACTGTGGATCACAATTGTCATTTTTGCGCCAAAAATCCTAGGATTTAAGCCACTTTCTCAAGCTCAAAACCTAGGACACTGCTCAAAACTGATAATGGTTTTAGTTATTTTATAATAGAGAAATTATATAGATCTATTATTGAAATTATTTTTTTAATATAATATATATATATATATATATAGATATAAATATATATAATATAATATATATATATTAAAAATATAATTTAATTTTTAATTGATTTATAATAATCTAAAACCTTCCGAAATCTAAAAAACATAAATAATATTTTTTAAATATTTAAAAAAAATAATATTAACATATAAAATTTTAAAAAATAAATTGATACATAATATTATGTCAAAAGAATAATCGCATTGTAATTAAGAACCCTGTGGTTAAGACTTTGATCTATAACATAATCAAATTGAGGATAAATTTAGGGCATATAACTTCACTGAAAAATAATCAGATTGAATAATATATCTTCCACATCATTTGAAACATTAGAAAGGTGTAAAATTCTGAACGGAAGCCTTGTTATTAGTCCCTGCCCTCCGAGCCTGGCAGGGACTATAGCAATCGGTTTTGGTCAGTTGCTATTACTTCGGCGCGAGAATCCATACAAAACGGAATTCATTAACCTAAGTTTCATATTTATATTCCATAAATCACTTTTTTCTTACCAATACGAAATCCCCGCCGCTATTTCGACCACTAAGAATTTTAACCATCTTATTTGGCCTCATATCGAGGCCAGGAGCTGGGCAAACTTAGGATAAATCTTCATTTAAGATATGGATTCAATGAATTTTCTGAACATGGAAACTAATGCTAGCATTGCATTAGCATTAATTCGCTAGCGTTAAATGTTAACGTGATATATCAGTGAACTACAAACTAGTTTATAAGTAGCTCAGCTGCTCAGCTCAAGTTGCCGACACATGTTCCATGCTTGCTTCGGTGTCTGTCTGCATGTTGATTCGGTGTCTGCATGAGAATCCCAATCCAAGGTCTCTGTCTTCATAACTCACTGCTCCCCTGAACTTCATCAGGTTAACGTCTCACTGCCTACATGCTCTGCGCTCCCACAGAGATTATTCCAGAGATTATTCCAGGGCTGGGAATAGATGCCGGATGCTCCCCTGAACTTCATCAGGTTAACGTCATCGACCTGCAAACAAATCAGCAAATACATTAATGTATGTGATGTCACATTAGAAAGTTGTTTATCATCCAAGCTGTTTATCATCTCTTCTCATGCAGAAGTTACTAATTATTTCAATTTGTTTGGACAGGTGACAGGAACCACAACAGTAAAGCCAGACGTTTGCGTGCAAGACGAAGTTACCTGGTATCTAAATATGCTCGATGTGCAAAAAGCATCCTGCCTTCTCCACGCCCGAATTCAACTGTTCAGGTAAATCCAACCAGTTCCACTGCAATTGCAACAATTCAAGCTAATTCTGAGTTTTCTAATAGCTGAGTAATTTTGCAAGTATGTTACTGAATATGATATAATCCAAATTAATGCCAGAGAGCCAGATCCATGATGGATGCTATACAATATAGTAATACCTACCAATTAGATTAAAAAATATCATAATATTCTTCTGATGTTTTATGAGTGGCAAACAGTTTTAGAGCAAGCTACAGATCATGCATATTTGTTGTGAATCTTACTATCAGCTATGCAATTTTATATATCACGTGTATTATGTGGCATATTGCACATTGCAACTAATGGGCGATTACACAATTTATGTGATTACACAATTTATGCAGGTACTGCAGAGACTTGGAAAAACAATGCAACTGTGGACAAGGAACATAAATATGACATTGTATGACTATGAATCCTTCAAATAAGAACATTATAGAGAGAAATCTAAAACGATTCAGCTTGCTCAGGATTCCAGGAATGAGACGATGCCTTTGTAGATATTGACTCGTCACTTGCACTTGACAAATTACTCTGTTTATGTACAGAGACAAAAATATAGACAGATGGATAGTGGTGAATCAGACCACTTGAGCTAATTTTTGAGGCTTGATAGTACCATTATTTGTATCTATATTCACACATTCCGATAACTTTGTTCTACTTGTACAGCAAGTTTGCAATTCTAAAAACTGAAAATTCATACTTTTGTGGATGACATCACACATGAAATCTAGCATACCTTTGAGTATAGTCTTGGAGAATTGCGTGAGTGCCATATGTCCTGCATTTCAGTCTGGTAATGTGCATAACAGGAGTTTATAAACATGCCTCCACTGGTAGAGTTCTTAACTAATGTCAGTTGACGAAGCATTTCATTCCTATAACCTGAAGACAAGGCATGGTAAAATTAATGAATAAAAATCATATTCGATACATGTTCAAACTTTATCTGCTACAATGGACATCCAACTGCACAGTTTCACATCCACACTTCAGATCGGGACGCAGGTAGCTTATCCATCGCAGTCTGCAACCGATATGAAGGAGCCCCACTTACTGTTTGCCCGAGGGCTCTTTTTGGCATCCGAATTAGTAGGTTTCATCTCAGCATTCTACTGAGGATCATCTGAACTAAATACAAAAATCCCAGAAAAAAACCTAATCGGTGGCCCATCCCTTGAATCCATCGTCTCAGAATTAAAGCGAAAATCAAATCCAAAGTCATAAGGTCCACAGACACAACCATCCGAGATCTTCCGAACCAATTCGATCTGAATATCTGCCCATACCTGATAATACTCTGAGAACCTTGGCAGCAGCGATGGCCCCACTGTATATACACCCAGATATTGATCGTTCCTGTAACAAAAAATTCAAAAACCCAACTCAAAAAACTACTGAATTCCCCTGTTCCGAGCCTTAATCGGCATCTGAAAGCTTTTGCAGCCCGCAATGTTTTCGTTCATGCCAGAATTGGATTTCTGGAATTGCTCATGAATAGGAAAATGAAAACAGCTGAGGGACACCATCAGAAACTAAATCCCTCTCAACAGATGGCCCTGCATTCGGTTACAGCCGCAACATCATATTTGTGCCCTCGGCCTGCATGATATGCTGAGAATAGGTTACTTACAGGGACGGCGATAATGGCAATGCCACCGACAACTTACTTACTGAAGCCGATACCTGGGCATAGAAATCATGGAGTTAAAGCCGGTTTGACATCTTACACTATCTGTGCATGCACCCAATGATTTATGTGCACAGGTGTTATGCTCTGGAAAAACATGATAATCTGACACGCGTCGCATATTCTGCATGTTTATTCACCACGAGACAATTCGCCTTCGCCAAGAACTCATATCTGGCTGCAACAAGTTGGGTCCCCAGCAACAACCATGCGACATAGTCTGTCTTGAAATGCGGATGCCAACAGGGCGGAGTTCCTCGATACCGTGGGTGAACTGGCATCGATCTCCATAAGGGCATCCTGCCATTTGTTACACAGCTCAGTCTTGAACAACCAAGGAAATCCACTGTTGACATGTATTTGGGTCTGGTCAACTTCGTCAATAGGTGGGTTGACCACTCTTCCAAATTCGCAACAATACAATCCTCCACCGTCGACAGTCTTGACAATGCCAGATGTTTCTTCCAATAGATGCTCCACCATCATCAAAACCCCTAACTTTAATGTATGCAGGGCTTCGTCGTAGTGGGAAGAGCTTCCGTTTGCGGTGGACGAATTATTTGAATCCTCATATCAACCGAGGCTCCTTTACACAACAAGAAGAGGAATCTATTATTCTGCTGCATGCAATTCTAGGAAACAAGTAAAGAAACAGACACAATTTATTTATTTCATATATTCTATGCCGGAATCTATTATTCCGCTGCATGCAATTCTAGGAAAGAAGTAAAGAAACAGACAAACGACTTATTTATTTCATATATTCTGTGCCAGGATTGTTTCTGAATTGTTCTGATGCATGCAGATGGTCTGCAATAGCCTCACAGCTTCCTGGGAGAACATACAACGAGATCAAGAACTTCTGGAGTAGTCATCTGAAGAAGCGTTTGCTAAGGATGGGACTCGATCCCTCGACCCATGCACCCATAACGGAAGCCAATACCAGTGCTCCACAACAGTCCGAGGCATTGGCCCTGTCGAGACACAAGGCACAGTGGGAAATACGCTGTGGGCTGGGGCAGGGACTAGCTGCCCCGCAGCCCGTCTTGTTTTATCTTAATTTCGTGAACAATTTTGATGAAGCTTTCAAGGATAATTCTCATGACCGCATAGCTGGCCGTCACAAATAATCTTAAAATAAACACTACAGAGATCACGTGAAACACGGAGATTCGTGGGTTATCCTACAGAAATGTGTTTCATCAGTGTTTGCTTATTTTAAAGTTTGTTAGAATAGGGAGAAATAATATTTGGTTAATTATAATTTTTCAATTTAAAGTATACTTTTAAATGTATAAATAGATTTAGTTGTGTAGAATTCTTTTCAAATATGAAAAAAATAATAACTACACTTTATAATTTCTAACTAAAATTCAATAGAATTTCAAATAAATTTATAAAAGGAAAATTGCAAAAGAACCTCCAAAATGTTAAGGAGGTACATAATGGTTAAGTCAAGTTAATGTAAGGAATAACGTTATCATGTATTCTATACTCAAAAAAGGATATTGAAGATAATGGAGAATATATAAATCTGGAGAGATTCGGTTCAGTAGAGGCTTAGATAGATTAGGAATTAGTTCATATTTCTTAGGCAGATGTTCTAACTTCCCTAGATGTATGAACACTACATATATATTTTTATTGTAAGATGATTGAGGGG
>APFE031337799.1:0-31767 GCA_000404065.3 Pinus taeda
AATAATGGTTTAGATGTGAAAACCAGACTCTGGCACACTCTAACCCAGAATTCTTACTAGAAAACCAATCATTTGGCTGGTAAGATTCCTTGTTCTATTTGTTTACTGTTTTGTTCATCACTTCAATAATGACTTGAGGACAAGTCAAAGCTTTCGTGGGGGAGAAGAATCAGAAGAATCAGCATTTTGTTTTCCCTATCTCATCTCCTCATTTGTAAATCTTTAAAGAATTTGTTTCAGTACTTCAGTATTTCAATAAAAGATTTGTTTTTGTTTTTGTTCTAATCAGAGGGACCTATTCAAGCAATATGCAGTGGGACTTGTTCAGAAGACTATGTTACCAGTACCAATATTAGAGGGACCTGTTCAACAAATATCAGAGGGGCCTGTTAAAGACTGCATTCAAGATACATCAGGCTACTTCAACAAAGTTTTCAAAGGTTGCTTATCATCAAGGCTACATCAACACCAAGGATCAAAGAAACTGCACAAACATAGTTCTTCAGATTTCAGAGGGACCTGTTATATCCAATTTCATCTCAAAAGGGACCTATTTTGGATAGTGAAGATCAGTCATATTTTGACAGTGAAGATCAGTCCTACCTGTGCATGCCAACTCAACTTTTGGTCAACCGCCAAGTGTAATGTATTGTTGTAATTTTTATTTTTAACATTTAAAATTCTTAAATTATTTTCGTGTTAAATATGATGATTACAATTGCTTGTTATCAATTTCAAAAAAACCCTATACTCATCACCCTTGTAACATTCCTAACTACTCACCTCATTATGACTCTGCTATCATTTCCTATCACACCTTAGCCTATTGCCATTTTCCTACACCATTCTTCAAACCTTGTCATCAACTCCTCATTTTTAAATCGGCTATCAAACCTTGTCATCAATCCATCATTTTTCAATCGGCCAAGTACCAACACGTAGTGGATAAGTCGTTCCATTGGAAGGACAAGTGGTAAATCATTGGAAAGACAAGTGTTAAATGGTTTCGTTCATTTTGAATGTGGGAGTTAAAACAATTGTTTGACCCAAGTCGACTCATGCAACATATATCCGTTATCATCACTACAGCACTCTTTATATGTATATGGTGTTCTCATGATTTTACCTATGCAAATCAGTACCGCTCCTCTGTCTTTATGATGTGAATGCGCCTTCAACTCTGCATTATCATTATAGCAATTGGGTGAAGGTCGGCTGTTAAGTTTTCACTTTATAAAACTCTTATTTTATAAAATGCGTTACCATGTGAGTGTTCAAACTCTGAGTTTTCAAAGAAGGCCGAGACAGTAGGCGCTACAAAGGGAGAGCATAGCAAACAGGCTTACCACGAGTTTCTACCACCGCCCAAGCAATTGAAGAAGGAGACCCTGAGAATCGAGGGCGTTACTAGGTCGGCTAAGTGGAACACAGAAAAAAGGTAACAAATTGAGAAACCCTTATTGAATTGTTGAGCATAAACAAAAGGGTTAGAACAGAGATTTCTTTTTCAAAATGACCAATAGAGCAGAGCCTGAAACATTTGATAGTTCACAATATCATGATGACTGTGTCACGATTTTAAGGGAAAAGCACTAGTTATCTTTCCTAGAAAAATTCAATGGAAACAATGAAGAAGTGACAAAGCAGTTTGCATTCATATTCAATGGAGCGAAAGCATTAATAGGAAACTGCTCTTTTAGAATTTCAGAGGATACCATAGCACAAACATTGGGAATCAGTCCAGAAGGGGAAAAATATTTCAAAACAAAACAATTTAAGGAAAAATCATGGACTCAATTTACGTCTAGGTCAAGGGTTTCCTCTGTCAACTGGAAAAAGGGTGTCCCTAAAAGCTGGCTAATTCACCCTTGGGATGAAATGGTATACATTATTCAGAAATTTGTTACATGTGAAGGGCATTACAACATAGTATACCTATATCACATCAAACTCTTGTTGCACTTAAAAGGCCAGTGCACCATCAGTCTGCCCTATTTCCTCTTACAATGTTTGACTAAGATAAGAGTTTGTATCATTTTGGGTTGATTAAAATTCTAATTGAATTTGAGTTGTAGAGGAGGGGAAAAACATGGAAAGAATTTTTGATTGCCAATCAAATTAAAACTGGAGAAGATGAACAGGAACAGCAAGAACGCACCGAGTTTATGCTTGATATTGATGAGGAAATCCCTGAGCGCAAGTCAAGCAATGTTCCTCAACCCAGCAGTAGTGTAAGGACAAGAAGGATGAGGTAAGAAACTGCCAAGAAAATTGAACAAGACAAAATCTTCGCTACTTATACGAGAAGATCAAGGAGAATACAAAAGAACCAAACACGAGATGATCAACTAGAGTCAAATGCAAATGCACCAATGGAAATTGAAAGCAGTGCTCATTCACAGCCAGAACAGGAAGCAGAAATGGAAGTCGAGAGTAACAAGGAAAGAAGGAAGGAGCCAGCACCTACAAACAAGAAACAGAGAAGGTTAGATAAACAAATTGAAGAGCTAAAAGAGGAATTGATGGAAGAAAACATGTTAGAGAAGTTCATCAAGAAGGAAAATGAAATGTTGAGAGCTCAGAGAAAGAAGACTCAGCAAAAAAATGAGAAACTAAAGGAGCAAATCAAAGAAATTAAGAATGAACAAACCGAAATGTGCAAATGGGCGACAAAATGATACACTCAAAAAAAAGCTCTCAAAGAAAAATACAAGAATATTAAACACGATCTCCACGTTCAGAAGAATGCCTAAGCTCAGAAGAATATAGATGCATTGCTACAAGCGGCAAAGGAACAAGCAGGAACAGAATATAAAGGGAGCACATCAGGATTAGCATGAGGACATGCTAAATCATTGAGCTTGGGGGAGATGTTGGTACCATTTCATTGCCATCCTTTTCTTTTAGAAATCCATCATTTGTCTATCATTTTCTCCCATAAACCCCTCACAGTCCATTGAAATTGATTAATCAAAGCATTATAGTTGTTATTTTACATTAATTTAATTTGTGAATTTTTATATTAAAAATTAGAAATTTTCAACAAAATTATGGGATGTCATGACTTCCTGTAATTGGTTTATGTTGTGACACGTGGCATGGCAGGAAAATCAAAACAGAGGATAGGGACGTCATCTAGGATGTACACACATGGTGAAAGATCTATTCAACATTGAATCTAAAGCTCCTAGATACATGGTCAATGCTGGTCAAATCCAACCTTTTTGGTCACAAAAGCAGCAAAAAGCCAAAGTTACCTAAACTGATTTCGTTTTGTCTTGGAAATCAGTTAAGATTAAAAAAAACAAAAATCGTCTTTTTAATTGTAAAAGCAGAAACATCTGCGTGATAACGTATGTACATTCGATTATAGAATTTAAGGAACGTTAGTGAACGCAGGCTAAGACATTGAGCAAACTAAAGACTATGTATCTTATTGTAATTGTTACCAGAACTCTGTTCTTGCATGTAATTAATTTCCAGACTTTAATCACAGGAAGCATTTCATCATTATAGTGTTTTATGTGTTAACAGTTTCATCATCTTAAGTTTTCTAAGTATACCATCAACGCGTGGACGAGCCCTACGTGGGGACTAGTATACTTTCATTTCATTTTCATAGCATTTAAACTTCAGATCTGAATAACGTTTGATGCCATTTCTTTGCTTGTGAATTAATTAATTCGATTAGAAGTTCTTGCGATTACTATTTGATGATTCATGGTGATAGCTTGAAAAATCAATTGCTAAATTATTGAACAAGATCTTGTAAAAGATTTAATCGACCATTGAATTTTAAAAGTATTTCTATCACTCTGTTTTCATGCATTTGAATTTCGACATGCTTAAAAGAGTTTTTGGTTTTCATGAATTTGATTTTTAGGATGCTTAGTGTGTTTCCGAGGAAGAGATTTTGTGCATGATATCCTTGTAAGAGGATTAAGAACTCATACTAGTAGCACCATGTTTTTAGTACAGTTAATTAAATCAGATGATCTGAGTGTTTAAAGTGTGAAAGGAAACATGTTCCAATCTCTTGTAAAAGAGTGTTGTAGCCTATCACAATAGACACTTAGTCAGGTAGATGAGATCCTTTTAGGTCTATAGACTTTAGACATGTGCCTCTAAGTTTACCTACCTTGGTTGACATTAAATTTAGTCTAATCTAGACCCCTGGATTGGTCACTACAAGGAGATTTACATATAATGTCAAAGAACTAAATTGCATAATTTAGGTCTAAATATATTAAAATATCTCTTAATAAAAGTTATAAGGGATGAAGGGATTGATCTTCTTAAATTAATGGGTAAAGGAGATGTGTCTTAGTTATATTTTCAAGATATTTTTGAATTGTGCAAGCATATTTCAAGAGGGAAGTCAAAATATAGTAGGAGTCCAAGTGATTAAGTTATGTCAAGAGTAAGTAAATCTACACCAGGAATGATAAGTCGAGCACAAATTGATAATTTTCTTGATTACTTTAAAAATCATATTGTTGAAAATATTAGTGAGAAAATTGATATGCCAAGAGCACAAAACAAACAAAAAGCTAAATTTTTTCTTTATTATTTTCTTTTCCTAAATGTAGGAGGAAACATGTATTATGAGAATGTCCTCTTGATAGTGTTGAAATTTATTTTATATGTGTAGATACTCATGCTACAAGGTATTTTCCTTCAATACCATGACTAAAATCTATCCACCAAGAGGAAGTTATGACAAGTCAAGTAGAATAAATATGTTATATTGCTCCTAAAAGACCTCGGTTTCCTTGTCAAATAGGTATGGCATAAGATCCTAATGCATAATTTCAATTTTATGCACGACCACAAAGTAATTGGAACATGCCCTTACCATGGAAAACTTGGCCACCTCAACCTCAAAACTCATATTGGTCATAAGGATGGAAAGGTTATTATGGTAGAAATCCCCAGTACCCTCAACCTTTTCAACAATATCCTCAATATTAAACTTCGTATTATTTTCCACCCCAACCTCCACAACTTGTCCAGCCACAATTTCAACCTCAATTGCCTACAAGTCAACCCCTTCCATTACCATCCACTTCATTTCCTCAAAAATCAAATCAACTACCTCCTCAACCAATTCCCAATCTAAATAATAAAGCACCTTAGCAACCCATTTATAATGTTGAAGCCCAAATGCTTTTAGGATTACATGATAGCTCCTCTAGATTTAAATGATATCTAACTTATATCTTATCGAATTTTACAAAAGAAAAAATCCCTTGTTGCCATTCAAGAATATAAAGAATATAAATATCCTAAAAATGAGGAAAATATTGAACAAGAAAGACCCATCAAAAGGAAGACAGTCCTACACAAATAGATGACAACAAAATAAAACCAACTCATACAATTCCTATAGTTGAGCAACCCTCTATTTCCTTACAAAATTCTCCCTTTCTAGAGACAACAAGTTGATAAAGTTGTAGAGAAGAAAATAATTTTACCTGATTATAACATGTTAGAAGAGTTGAAAAATATTTGCATCAAAATTCCATTACTTCAAGCTATGAAGGAAATTCCTATTTTCGCAAAAAAAATAAAGGTGTTTTGTATTATAAAACCTGGAAGAAAAATAAAATAAATACAAAGACTACAATCGGTAAGAAAAAATGTAGACATTACGATGGGAAAACCTATAACTCGAAAATATTTAGGTCCATGTAGTCTCATTGTAAAGATTAATATCAATGGTATTGAAATTCCAAACACGTTGATTGACTTAGTTGCAACAATAAATGTCTTGACAAATAATACTATGGATAAATAAAGATTAACCAATCTTAGATATAGTCTTACATTATTGCAATTACTAGATCGATTTTTAATCAAACATGAGGGTATATTAGAAGATGTATCTGTATCCCTAGATTCATTGGAGTATCTTATTGATTTTATGGTATTAAATCCCAAAAATAATCTAGGAGGACATCCATTGATTCTTGGTAGGCCACGGTTAACTACACTCGATGCATTCATGAGTTGTAGGTTATTGTGCCTAAGAAAAATGGAAAGTGGAGAGTATGCATAGAATATAGAGAATTAAACAAAGAAACTTTAAAAGATCATTTCCCATTACCTTTTATTGATCAGGTATTGGATATGGTAGAAGGAAAGAAATATTTTTCTATTGTTGATGGTTTTAGTAGATATAATCAAATTCAAATTTTCGTCCAATAATCTTACTAGAAGTATTCCAATTTTTGTGAGAAATTGCACCTCTCTGCAAGGCTTAATCATTGGAAACAACAATCTCACTGGCCCAATCCCTTCTGTTTTGGGTATGCTAAGAAATCTAGCCTATCTTCATGTTGACAACAACTCTCTATCTTGCCACATTCCTCTTGCCCTCAACAACTACACAGCTCTCCAAGATTTTTCCATTGGATACAACAACCTCACTGGACCGATCCCTTCATTTTTGGGTCTTCTTATAAGTCTCTATTATCTTTGCTTTGAAGGAAACTCACTAAGTGGTCATATCCCTTCCACTCTTGCCAATTGTACTCAGCTATTGTATATAGCCTTTTCTCACAACAATTTGAGTGGAAGAATTCTTGTTGAATTGGAGTTGTTGTAGGAATTAGAATACATGTATCTACAAACAAACAGTTTCAAGAATGCCATTCCTCTACCTCTAGGAAACTGCTCTTTTCTTGCGACATTATTTTCGGGGCACAACAAATTGTCGAGCAACATACGTGAAGGCATTGGTAATTTGACTAAGCTTTGGAATCTTTTGTTAAATGACAACAAGTTGAATGGAAACATACATGAAAGTATTGGTAATTTGACTAAGCTTCAAATTCTTTACTTAAGTAAAAATACTCTTACAAGTACAATCCCTAAAGGTATAAGAGAATGTGTGGAACTACAACATCTAGAATTATTTGAAAACAAGTTGAATGTAACTATCCCTCACTCTTTGGGAAATTGAAAATATTTGGTAGTTTTGGAACTAATGGACAATTTGTTGATAGGAAAAATACCATCGAATTTAAATATGTACACATAATTACAATGTATACGCAAGTCATTTCTACTCATTCTAATAATTTTTCTCAGCTAATACCTGAATCTTTGGCCAATTGCACTCAACTTCAGTTATTGGATCTAAGTAAAAATGGATTTACAGGGAAGCTTCCTCGGTATCTTGTGTCCTTTCATGATTTAAGAGTTTTAAGTTTGGGTTATAATAATTTCTATGGTGATATTCCTCAATGGATTGCAAATCTTAGCCAATTGTAGGTGTTGGATTTATCCAACAATAAATTCCGTGGAAAAATACCATCCAATCTTTAAAGACTCGAGGGATTCAAAATTTCATGATCTTCTAAACTTAGTGGTAATACACTATATGAGGATTTGAGTATAAGTCAACATATGTGCTGGCTACAAACATCATATTTGACTTGTCTAACGACAATATTACTGAAGAAATACCTCCAGGCATAGGAAGTCTCATTAGCTTAAGGCTATTGAATTTATATGGAAATCAATTGAAAGGAAAAATCCCTACATATCTTGCTGAGATATCTACTTTAGAGCAGTTGGACTTGTCTAGAAATATGTTAAGTGGAGCAATTCCTCAAGAGCTCTCTACATTAACCATGTTGGCATCTTTGAACATTTCATGGATTAGAATTTATGGTAAAATCCCAAAAGGAACACAGATGGACACTTTTAATGAGACATCATTTGAAGGAAACAAATGCTTATGTGGCTATCCTTTGAAAGTATGTAATGAAACACGGAACAACAACACAATGGAAGGTGTTGGCAATAGTAAAAGACATGGATGACTAAGTCATGTAGATGAACATGTCTCATTATTTGCATTGGGATTGAGACTAGGGATTGGATTTGTTAGAGTTGTAACTGTGATGATATTATGGGATGATGCTAGACACTAGATGATGCCCCCAAGGTTCAAGCTTATTATGGAGTGTACATATTCCCTAAATAACTTGGAGTGTTGATCTATCTCCACCAATAAACTAGCATAGACACAAAAGTTGTAAAATCATAACTATAATGTTTTTCATAAATTTGTCAATTGGGTTATCTTAAATGGTGAAGATAAATTATTGTTATCCTCTCCACCTAGATTTAGTTCCCGTAAATGTCATGTTGAAGTCATATAGAGTATGTTGTTGTAATGGCTTCGCGCCTAGTTGTTATATGACCTTGGGTCTTGAAAAATATCCTATTCTTACTTACAAACTAGTAAGTACATGTTTAGTGACATGGAAAAAAAAATATATTCTAATTTTAATATTAATATATATTTTCACTTTACAAACTCTTTACATGATGTATAATATATCTAAACATGATGTATGAAGATTATGAAACTATACTAATGAGATTCTTAATTATCTTTAATATGAGTGGTTATGAATGACAATGTTCGTGGACTCATAAGGAGTATTCTAACCCAAAAACTATTATCCAAATGTTTCTTTAAAAAAAACAAATAAGATTACAATAATGTCGATAATCTTTTTCCATAAAAATATTTAATATAAAAATTTATTTTCCAAATTTGATTTTACTTAAACCATTTATTTATCACTTTTTACTTTACATGTTATATATCATTTTTAAGTTTGTTTATCACTTCATTACTTACATGTGTATATAATCTATTTTCCTATTCATGTCTACTTGTTATTGTATTTTTATACATCATTTTATATTTATTAATTTTTGGAAATTATTTGAAAACAACATACTTTACTAGTTGATAACTATATATAAAGAATATTAAAAAATTTTATTATTCAATTTTTGAATTTTAATGAGGAATATTTTCCAAATAAATTGAATATTTATATTTTATACAGAATGCTCATATCAATAATGGCTTTAAATTCATTCTCAAAAGTATGGAAAATGCAAAATCAATATTTATTTTGTGATTGATTCAATAGAAACCCCCCATATGATTCAATAATGAAATTGATTTTCATAAATTCGGTTGAAGGTTCTTTCCAAAACTATGTATAATATTAATTATGAGATTATTTCATTACAGTTAAGGACATTGAATATTAATATAATATTATATATATTATATATATATAGTATGGTAGCTATATATATATATATTATATATATATTATTATATTAATGGAGGGTGTTTTTAAAATATGTATATAATATTTAGGGTAAATTGCTTAGGGTAATAATAATAGGTATATAAATTAATATTATGTTGTATATATTATAATAATATATTAATAGTTCCTACAACAGTGTTTATTTTTCATTATTATTGAAAATATATATTTTCAAACATTTGATTGGACCATAATTTGAAGGTTGTATTGCAACATTCACAATACAATACCATGTGGATAATTGTCTCATTTTTTGAGCCATAGTTTCTTCATTTAGTTGTAATATTTATGCCATGATTTTCATATATTTGTGTAGTGATTTTCCATCATTAAACCACCTAAAATGGTTCATACTCAATTCAATAACATATTTACCATGAGGTACTACCCACCATAATTTAAGCAAGCATTTGCATAAAAATGGGATAGAAACAAGACGTAAATAAATATACTTACCAAAAGTTATTTCACACCATTATTGTGTTCTTCAACACTTTAAAAAGTAGCATTAAAATGGAAAATGTATGGTAGGAACTACGCTACCCTACATCACTTATTATGTTATGTAATGTATAAATTTCTAATGCAAGAAAATCCTACTTTTCCTTCCTCTTTACCTTTTTTAATCTATCTCGGAATGTTACTACTTCACTACTCAATTGTGACTATAGGATCGATTGTGGTTATAGGAGTCTCTAGATTTTGTTGCATCTGCACTACTTTTACACAATGGTTATTGGAACTCCAAGGATGAACACCAACATTTGATGCTTAAATTAACATCGAACATTTAAATTGACCAGTGACTCTTTTCTCAGGATTCTCATATAGGTTCTATCTTAGTAGAAATTCCATGAAGGCTTCAACCTTCAATATTTTCGTCACACAATGAATTCATGAATTCACTCTAAGTCTACAGAGACAGCTACACATCTTCTAAGTCCCTTCTAACTTCTGTAATTGGAATATGAAGAATCAAATCTTCATATATTTTGCCCAATTTTCCTTAACAAAATCTCACAATTTTTATTCTCCTTCTCTCACACAAAAGAGATTAATCATACCTACACAAAGTTATTTTTTGATCATTGTATTTGACATTATATCTTACACGTAACACAAGAATAATATCATTCATATGACAAATTTACACATAAATGTATCATTAGCTATAGTATTCACATAGAAGTGAAACCCTTCTTAATTCAATATCACACACAAAAGTAGGAAATTTTCATTCATACATACACAAAGAGACAATTATAAGCATAAGGATGTGGGCATTTCATTCATCAAAACTATGTAGATATAATTATTAAAAAAAAAATTGCCATCACTCTCTATGGACTGATTCTACATTCATTTGGCAATCCTCTCTTTTCCTCACACTTACTCTCATTTTAACCACCTGTAGGCTTACAATAGATAGAATTTAGAAACATCACATATTTTTCTAGATCCTAAAATCACTCCATAAATCATATTTTTCTAAATTCTAAAATCTCTCAATCTATCTCTATAATCTCTCATGCTTTACAAGGAATATTGGATTTTAACATATCAACAAAATATTACCTATCAAAACAACTTCTAGACTCATGGTTCATTCAATTAGGTTTCCTAGAATAAATCAACTCAATATAATATTTACATATAAGAATATGAATTTTTCTCAAAATTTAAGACCCCCTTTTGGAACTTTTCCTCCAAAATCTTAATGGGTTAGAAGCTCTAATTCATCTGCATTAGACTCCCACAATAGAAAAAATTATGGGCTCCTATTCATTAAATTTTGATGTAATAAAAATCTTGGTTCCCAAACCTTATGTTGTAGTTTTCCATTTTTCCTTGCATGTTGTTGTCCTACTATTGGTGTTTCGTTCAATTCTCCACGACTCTAAATTTTATACTACTCTCATCCACTTTACTTGTTGATGCCAAGTTTCTCAGTTAGTTGTACTTTAATGCTAGTTATCTTTTTCCTCTTATTGTATCTTCTCCTAATCATCCTCTTCATTAGAATACACAGCTTGTCAATTTCCTTATCCAACTTTGTCCTTGACTACTTAAACTTACTTTCATCTCTTACTTACTGTTGCATATATCCATCATGCATAAGAGTATCGATTCTCTTACCAAATTCTGGTTTATGCACACGCATCACTATCTACTCCTCATGCCTTACAGCTTCCTCCGTATTATTGTCTTCTAAGATAATTTCCTCTTCTTCCAGTTACAATTTTACAAATTAAATATGCACTTTCTGATCTACTAATCTCTCCTCAAGAAGTTTCAACTCTTCACACACAAAAATAAAATTACCTTGAATTGAACTTGTAAACTCATCACTCATGTCCCTTTCTAACCATTCCTCCAAAATATATGCTTCTTCCTCGAAGCCTACATCTTCCATCACATGCTTTTGATAATATCTTTCTTCCATACTTTGTAAATAAACTCCTTCTTCTTCTTCTTCTTCATTTAGAACATAAGTTAGTTTCATTTTTTTCTCCATTTCTGTGAAAACTATAAATGATTGTCTGTCTTCATAAAAACCTACAACAATAAACAATTTTTCAGATTTAAAATCATAAGGCTATGTGGCTTCATTTGATGTTTAAGACATCAAATCCTCATTTCAATATGAACTTTCACAATATTTAATGAGATTTGCAGTAAGTCTCTCCTTTTCTTCTTCCTCCTCTCCAAGGATGTTTCCTTGTTTTGGTATAATAATTTCATCCACAATTTCATTAATTGGAATTTATTTATCATTTCCTTCACAAGGAAACTCTCCATCATCTATGCTTGCATGATATGCACTCACAAAAATTTCATTAGTTTTAATGTCAAGAGATCCTTGGATCTCATAAATTCTTTTATCCTCAACTTCCCCAAGGATATGTCCTTGTTCTAGTTCACATAAGTGAACTTCTTGTTCCTCTGATGGCCTCTGTTTAAACTAAGATCCTTTGAGTTTCTCTCTTTTCATCCAAGCATGCAACCTACTCATCAATTTTTCAAGCCTTCTCCTCATCTCCCATGCAAATAATTTCATTACGTGCCACTTGACCTTCTTGTTCACATTCCATCTAGAAGGAGAGGTGTACATAATGGAGAGGAAATACTAATCATTTACGGAGGTAGAGGAGGTAGAATACCTCAAGGTGGTGGTCGAGGTGGTAGGGGTGGAAGAGGAGGAAGAGGAAATGACGGATATTATCATGAAGAGGAGGATCCTTTTAGATTTCATATTCAAGATACTAATGCTATTGTCACTATGAAGAATATTTCTCCATCAATTCTTCTTAAATTTTATGGTATGAGAAATTAGGATCTATAAATATTTATCCTTGAGTTTGAGGTATTATGTAGATCCTATGATTATTTACTTCATACTCAAAAGTTGAAGTTATTTTCAACTATATTGAAATACAGGGCTCTCAAATGGTTCATGAGTTTAGAAACTAATTCTATAATGACATGGGATGACATGAAAAGAATATTTATAGAAAAATATAAAGTTTATTGAATACATCATGACTTTAGATAAGAAGTTCTTAAAATGAATAAAAAATAAGATTAAAGCCTTGAAGATTTAGTAGGGAGATTTACATATAATGTAAAAGAGCTAAATTGTATCATTTAGGATTAATGTATTGATCTTCTTAATTTAATGGGTAAAGGAAACATGTCTTAGTTATGTTTTGAAGATATTTGTGAATTTTGAAAGCATATTTCAAGAGGGAAGTTAAAATATAGTAGGAGTCCAAGAGATCTAGTTATGTCAAGAGTAAGTAAATCTGCATCAGGAATGGTAAGTCAAGCACAACTTCGTAATTTACTTGATAACTTTAGAAATGACATTCTTGAAAATCTTAGTGAGAAAATTGATATGCCAAGAGTCAAAACAAACAAAATGATAAAAAAAATTTATTTTATTATTTTCTTTCCTAGATGTAGGAGGAAGCATGTATTATGAGAATGTCCTCTTGATAGTATTGAAATTTGTTTTATATGTGTAGAGACTTGTGCTACAAGGGATTTCACTTCAATACCAATACTAAAATCTATCTACCAAGAGGAAGTTGGGACAATGCAAATATAATAAATTTGTTATGTTGCTCCTAAAAGACCTTACTTTCCTTGTGAAATAGGTATGGAATAAGATCCTAATGCATAATTTCAATCTTGTGCAAAACCACAAAGTAATTGGATCATTTCCTTACCATGGAAAACTTGGATGCCTCAACCTCAAAACTCATCTTGGTCACAAGGATGGCAAGGTTCTTATGGTATAAATCCCCAATATCCTTAACCTTTTCAACAATATCCTTAATACCAACCTTCGTATTATTTTCCACCCCAACCTCCACAACTTTTCCAACCACAATTTCAACCTCAATTGACTACAAGTCAACCCCTTCCATTACCATCCACTTCATTTCCTCAAAAATCAAATCAATTACCTCCTCAACCACTTCCCAATCTAAATAATAAAGCACCTTTGCAACCCATTTATAATGTTGAAGCCCAAAAGTTTCCAAGATTACATGATACTTCCTCTAGATTTAAATGTTGTCCAACTTATATCTGATAAAGTTTTACAAAATAAAACACTTCCTATTGTCATTCAACAATATAAAGAGTATAAAACTCTTGAAAGGAGGAAACTATTGGACACGAAATACCCCTCAAAAGGAAGACATTCCTACACAAATAGATGACAACAAAATAAAGCCAACTCCTGCAATACCTATAGTTGAGAAACCCTCTATTTCCTTATAAAATCCTCCCTTTCTAGAGACTACAAGTTGAAAAAGGTGTAGAGAAGCAACTCATTTTACCTTATTCTAACATGTTATATGAGTTGAAAAATATTTGCATCAAAATTCCATTACTTCAAGCTATAAAGGAAATTCCTAAAAATAATAAAAGAGTTTTGTAATATAAACCTTGGAAGAGAAAGAAAATAAATCCAAATAGTACAATCGTTAAGAAAAATTGGAGACATTATGATGGGAAAACAAATAATTGAAAAATATTTAGGTCCAGGTAGTCCCATTGTAAAAATTCTTATCAATGTTATTGAAATTCCAAACACTTTGATTGACTTAGGTGCAACAATAAATATCATGCCCAAGAATATTATGGATAAATTAATATTAACTAATCATCAATATAATCCTGCTTTATTGCAATTAGGAGATAGATCTATTATCAAACGTGAGGGTATATTAGAAGATGTATTTGTATCCCTAGATTTGTGGGATTATCCTATTGATTTTATGATATTAAATTCCAAAACTAATGTAGGAGGACATCCATTGATTCTTGGTAGCCCAGGGTTATCTACAATCGCTAGATTCATGAGTTGTGGGCTTGGTGATATGTTCGTTTCTGATAGCAATACCACTAAAAAATTCACATTATATCCACCAACATGAGAAATAACTAAAATGGAAAATGAAGAATGGATTGAAGAAGACGATGAATAGTATGAATATATTCAACCAATTTTAACTATCTCATAAAATGATGAGAAAGATCAATTAATGAATTTGATGAATAATCATGATATTTATTCATAGTGTGAACAAAATTATTGTGTGCATATGCTAGAACAAAACTTCGAAAAAGAATCCAGTATTGAATATTTTTCATCTCAATAATCTAAAATATCATTAAACATAATGGAAAATTTTGGCAATTATGTGGTATAAATTTATGTAGGTAAAACAGTAAACACTAATAGTAACTTGGTGGAATTTCAAAAGAAACAATTAATAAAGATGGTACAAAAACATTCCTTTGTATTTGGATAGAAATATACTAACATGAAAGGAATTAATCCAAATACACATGTATTCATCATATTTACATACAAGAGAATTCCAAACATGTAATACAACCCCAAAGAAGGATGAATCCTAATAGGGGTGAGAGTTTTAAAGAAGAGTTATAGAAATTGCTCAATGTGAATTTTATTTACCCAATTAAAGATAGCCAATGGATTTCACCCTTGGTTATTGTGCCTAAGAAAAATAAAAAGTGGATAATATGCATAGCATATGAGAAATAAACAAAGAAACTTCAAAAGATCATTTCCCATTACCTTTTATTGATCAGATATTGGATACAATAGCAGGAACGAAATATTTTTATATTGTTAATGGTTTTAGCAGATACAATCATATTCAAATTTGCACCTGAAGATTAATATAAGAAATGTTTGACAACTCCATGGGGTATGGATGCCTACACGGTACTTCCTTTCGCTTTATGTAATGCAAATGTTACATTTCAAAGAATAGTATTAGGTAACTTTTGTGACTTGATACATAATTGTGTAGAAGTTTATAAGTATGACTTTACTGTTTATGGGAATATTTTTGTAGAAACTATGGAAAAACTGGAAAAAGTCCTTGTTATATGTAAAGAAGCTAATCTTTCATTAATTAATGAAAAATGATTTATGATTTTCAACAAAGAAATTATTTTAGGTCATCATATTTTAGACGTTAGAATCAAAGTGGATTCATCAAAGATTAAATTTATCACCAAAATTTTAGTACCAACATGTCATGGATATGTTAGAAGTTTTCTTGAATTCATTGGTTACTATAGAAGGTTTACAGAAAACTTGGAACAAAACTTTCTTCACCACTGTTCAAATTATTCACTCAAGATTGTGAATTTCATTGGAATTATGATTGTCAAAAAGCTTTTGAATTATTGAAATGAAATTTATTTGAAGCACCAATTTTAAGAGGGCTAAACTAGTCCCTTCCATTCCATATTTATACTGATGCTTCAAATACAAACCTAGGAGTTGTATTAGGACAAAAAGACTTAACTCCTTATGCTATATATTATATGAGTAAAAAATTGACTCCTGCAGAGCTAAATTATACAATTACCAAAAAGGAGTCTTTAGCAGTTGTCCATGCCATTAATAAGTCTAGACATTACATCACTGGGTATGATAATTTTATTCATATGGATCATTATACTATTAGATACTTTATGAACAAACTAATTACTAATGGCATAATTACTAGATGGATTTTTATTGTCATAGGAATTCATATTACCATTTTAAATAGGCCAGGAAAAGAAAACATAGTTGTTGATTTCCTTTCTAGGATGTGAAATAATAGTAATAATAATAATACCCTGTAGTAGATCATTTTCCTGATGAATTTCATTTTTCAATATCTACTCAAATTCCTTGGTTTATAGATATTGCTAATTATCTCGCTACAAGAAAATTTCCTCCTTAGCTATCAGCAAAAGAAAGACAAAGAGTCATCAAATCCAATGCACCATATTCTTGGATAGAGGGAGAACTGTACCAAAGAAAACCTGATATGATCATTAGAAGATGTGTTCAAGAAGATGAAGTACCTAAGATACTTAAAGCATGTTATGATGAGCCATGTGGAGGACATTTTGTTGATAGATGAAATACATATAAAGTACTTTTGGGATATTATTAGCCTTCTCTTTTCAAGGATGCCAAGGAAGATGTCAAAATATGTGATAAGTGTCTATGGATGTGGAGACCTATTCAATCAAATGAGATTCCTTTACAATCACAGGTACCTGTAGAACCTTTTGAAAATTGGGCTCTAGATTTTGTTGTACCTATTAATCAATCATCCAAACAATAGAGGTATATACTTGTTTGCACTAGTTATGTTACCAAATGGGTATATGCTAAGCCACTAATTTTTTCTACTGAAAACGATATTTTTAGATTTCGTTTTGAGGATATTTTCACTTATTTTGGTGTTCCAAGAGAAATTGTAATAGAATAGGGTGCACAATTTACCTCCAAGCTAGTGCAGAAGATGATGGGGCAATACAAGGTTAGGCATCACAAATATACTCCATATCATCGACAAGCCAATGGAAAAGTTGAATCTACCAAAAAAAAAATTGAAGCCATACTAACCAAGATTGTGCATCTACACATAAGAGACAAGGCAAAGATCCATGCTCCTAGTGCGAATGAAATAGTTGATCATCAATAGAGGAAATCAGAAACCAAAGACACAAGATAACTACATGTGTTGCAACAAAGCATATATGAGCATAAAAATGATGGCGAGTTAATTCATAGATGTGTTTGAGACAAATATGATGTTATCCATGTAGATTTGAACAACTAAAATGATGATTGTGATAGAATTATTCTCTTTGAAGCTGAAATTCATTAAACCCTAGTTTAATAGATAAGATAATTGTTGAGGTTGAAATGCTAATATATTTGAACCCAAAAAAATGTTTACTTGTTGAAGAGAAGAGCAAACAAAAGTAAGAAAGTGAAAAAAATCTCTTTAGATTATGAGTAAGAGAAGCTATTCGCTACTACAGTCCATTGATCTTAGATATTTTCAAAGCAAGACCATCGAAGGGTGGTTAGCCTCATGGAGAGTGCATGGAAACAATATAGAAGCATAATGAAGACATGAATACGAGTTACAACAACAACATGATGTGATTAGGAACCCAAATGCACAATCAATTCCATAGGATCAACAAGAGAGCTGGAAGATACATGAGCTCAGGGGGAGTTGAGCATGGTATTAGGGTTTCAACGGTTATATGATTTCACTTCATTTTTGTTACAGTTATATATATTATAATCATGTGTGAAAGGAAGGTAAATTACGCCTGCATGTAATTGCTTATCATCATGGAAAATTTTAGGGGATAATATTCGCAAGTGGGCTTATTTTCCATGCTTTTTCCAAGAAAATGATTCGCCAATTTCCATTTTTTATAAAAATGATTCGCCCAAATTTTACAATATAAAATTATTTTACCTCAAAAATCGCAAAAATGATATAGAGAGTATATATAAAATCATTATTAATTTGAATAATTGCACAAATACACCAATAAACATTTTATGTTTTGCATATTAGGGACTAATGAGATTCACCAATGTTTTTAAACTTCAAGATAATTTTCCATCCTTAAAATTTCCCCTTCTTATCATTTGGCAAGTTGGTTGTGAAATTCTAGTCGTAGTCATGCATAGAAGAGAGAGTCACT
The DNA here is from genome assembly GCA_000404065.3 of Pinus taeda. Classification (NCBI taxonomy): domain Eukaryota; kingdom Viridiplantae; phylum Streptophyta; class Pinopsida; order Pinales; family Pinaceae; genus Pinus; species Pinus taeda. The sequence continues at coordinate 18,213 of APFE031337799.1, forward strand.
TGTTTTAGGCATCCATATCAATAAGTCATTTATATCAGCCATGTATGTTCATGTTTATCATTTGGCTATTATTTGAGTAGCCCTTTTGTTAGGCATGCATTGAAGAAAGTATTTATTTCAACCATATATACACTTGTGTGTGCAATGCTATAGAAATCTACTCTCATTATTAAGCCTTGTACTTGCATTGTATATCATTAATATTGTTTGTTTGACTCATTATTCATCATTTACTCATAGTTAATTTTGAAGCTTATGGTGTTGAGTAGCCTCTTTCATATTGCATGGAGGAATTGGCTCTAAGACAAAGAAGAGAAACAATAAGTTTTTGGACAACAATTATGAGTTGATTGTAGATAGCCGTAGCACATGTTTAGGGGGAGCATGTTTAGCAAGAGGAAGGTCATTGTTGGATTTGTTGTCATTAATGTCCATTGGTTGTAGAATATAAATTGTGGGAAGCTATTTTGTTTCGTTTATAATGTTATTTTTCAGGAGTATTGTAGTTGGAAATGCTTTATCAAAAAATAGTTGTTATCAATATTGTTCATTTGGTGTTAGCATGGTGTTCCAAGTGAGGTTTGGTCACCCTTTTTTTCCATTTATGTGGAAGGGGGAGAATGAGACTATACACTAGTGGAGAATGAGCTAGTCAATTAGAGAAGAATGAAGGTCGTCTAAAGAAGATTAGATTGGTGTCGTGGTTATGATGTTTCCATCAATGCTAAAGTGGGTGTTATTTGGTAATATGGCGTTGGCATTAATGTCAATAGTTAGATGATATTGTGCATGATTATTAGAAGGCTAGCATAGGTTTTATAGTGTTGTAAAGGTTGGAAAGGTGTTTAGAGGTGTATTAAATAAAGTGAGGCATATTTACGAAGTTCTGGGTGAGAGATTTTGTGTTTTCCCTAAACTATAAAACAAACAAATATTCAAAATGGGAAATATAATTTTGTAATAGTTGCAGCCCAATTGCCAGTGGATAAAGGGTGCTCGCAACCCAATATATCATTTGAAAAATCATGTGTGCTTCCTATAGGATGCAGAGTGGAAAACACAAGAACTTACCATGGATTTTTTCGAAGGATTTGTTTGAGAATGGTTTGATTGTTCTGGTGTATAATGTTTATGTTGAATTAGTCTCCAAGAGGTAAGAACACAATAAATAGTTGATTTGGTTACATTTTTTGTTTGATTTATTCAATCTAATTTGGTCATCAAGGAGAAATGGAAGTGCATTGGTTTGGTTCAAAGAAGTAGAATGTTGATATGGTCTCAAGTTAATATGGTCTTTAGGAATCTTATAAAATTTAATTAAGGTGTGGATTCATTTGGCCATAATGTTTGATTTGGCCTTGATGGAAAGAATGGAATGGAATTAGTCATTTATCATAGATGCATGAATTGGGTCTGATCTAACATTGGGAAAATTAGTTTAAAGTGTCTTGAAATGGATCAATCATGGGTTAGACAAAACAATAAAAATCTCATGTATTCACCTATCTAGAGTGTGTTAGAATGCCGAAGAATAATGTGGATTAATATATTTAACATATGATGAGTTGTTGTATATTTTTATGGGTGTGTAGATGGTGTGAGATCATTTTTTGATCTAATGTAATGGTTACACACAATCGTGGACCGTGGATACGATGTGATCTGATTACTAAAGTGAATGAGTGAAAGGAAATTTGAGATTAGGGAAATTGGTCACCTGATCTAGAGCAAGGATTCTTAGTATTTGATGATGATATATAAAAATATACAATCTGTGGAGTGACCCAAATGTATTGTATGTCAAATCCCTTATGTGTTGATCTTGTTTGTTGCGTAACAAATGAAAGAGTTGCATAGATCAAGTGAGGGCATGTTTTTGAAGTGTTATGAAACAAAGGATAAAATGCAAGAAGTTTTGTCTAGAATGAGTGAATAGAACCCAATACACCTATTTGAATAGTTGTCAACATAGGAGTAGTTATGAAGCATGGTTTTGACAATATTTTGATTTGTGTGGAAATTGTAGCACAACGTGATTTGGTGTTGTCCATATGAAGGTCAAATATAATATGTTTGAGTGTTGAGGTATTAATTTATAGTAGCTACAATGGAGAATGAATTCGTGTTCAGTCTCTATTGGATCATGGGTAGAATAACACACATGGATAAATCATAGTGGTTAATATGTGTCATGAAATGAAAATGCTAGTGCAATTATCTGAGTATATGACAAAGCTTCTAGTAAGTTTTGTTCATGTTGATGCATTGCATAGATGCCACCAGTATTATTGTTGATCAAAAATGATTTTTTGATATTATTGATGAGGAGAGAGTGGAGTTGATGTGTTGTTGTATGAGTTGAGTTAGGAGAGGGTTTGTATTTTGTATCTTGTTGTGATTCAACAAAGATTCTATGTGGGTATAGTATGAAAATAGATGAAATAGGGTCGATAGTTGATTGAGTAGAAATTGGTGCGTCTAGTTTGAAAATATATGAGAGGTGGTCCACAAGGGTTTGAAGGTTTGGGCCTTCAGTGGCAAGTGGTGGCTTGCTATTATAGGGAGTAGTGTCTTCCTCAGGTGCTGCACTGAGAAACTATTAGATGTTGGGGCCTCTAGTAGGATGGAGCACACATAGTTTCGAAAATGGTGGCTTTCATTGAGTAGTGGCCTAAATAAGGTGGTTGTTGGTATACAACACAAGTCAAGTCCTGCATATCGGTGGTGGCCAGTAGATGTTGTAAAGAATATTTTGAATAATAAAGAACAATAAGAGAACATAGTACGATGGTTTTTCTCTTGGAAGGGTTTCCACCTAACATCTAATGTCTTCATGTGATTTATGATGTTTACTTGATGTGTTAGTTTTTATCTCATGTTTATGTTCTATATGGTTCATGGTTTATGCATTTTTTATTTGCTATGTTATATGTTTCTCATGATTGATTAATGGCTTGACTAACTAGTGTATAGAAAGGGGAAAATGATGTAATTTTTGATCCATACCGCACAATACTAATTCACCCCCCTTTCATTATTTTCAAGCTACCAACATGAGGGCATATTTATGAATGAGTCCAATGCATGACCTTCGCTCCTAAGAGTCCTTCATTCATACATTAAATAGTGAAAGTCTACACATAAAACATCCTACCCTTTTCCATAACCAAAGAATGATTTTACAACTTCATAAGAGAGGGTTTCAATCAATATAGTATCATGTTGTCAGCATCTTGTCCATTTATCCCTTTCTATATATATTCATATTTTCTGTTCTTGTTCTTAACCGCATTCTTTCACTTCTCACCCATTGCAAATGTTTCTATCAAAGAAGTGTTTCTTCTTATATTAGATGCTTTCTTGTTCTACTATTGCTATTGTTATTAACATATTTATGCTAACTTTATAAATTTCACTTTCTTTCCAATGATCTCATGTTTTGGTACATAGTAAATCTATTTTACCAATGAAATATAACTAGACTTCAAGGTAACTTCCTTGATGAATTTTTTGATAATTTTCCAAGTCTGCAATTCATCTGCGAAGAAGAGCTGCGGACCTCCAATTTGTAGCCAACATTCATATTCCTTAAAAACAAATCATCTTATAGCTATTTATCCTATGATTAATCTCTTATATTATCTTCATTCAGAATGGTCCTACTGATGGATACCTATTGGGATTTGAAACATTGACAAATATTGGTTATTACTGTGGATACTCCTAAGCATAACTCAACAAAAAATTAACCAAAGATGTCTTAAATCTAGATTTAACTTGAATAAGGCATCCTAACTTTTGTTAATAGCCAGGATTTTTTACAGTAAATGTTGACTTGATATCAATGAATGTTAGAAATATTTTGATCTCATCAACTAGTCATTGATTTTAGTTAGAAATGTAGTGAATATTTATTACCTTAAATAAGGCTTACATTCAAAATACCCTAACTTATGACTCCAATAATTGACTAAAAGATTCATTACACAATGTTTTCACTCACTTCTTTATAAGGTTATCAGTTGCCCAGAGTGCAGAAAAGTAGTGAAGTTTGAAGTCATTTCCAACGCCACAAAAGCTCTCAGAGATAAATCATACCCTCTCAATTTCCTAGTGCTCAGAAAGAGCTTTCCAACGGTATATGGAAGTCCAAAAATGGACTCATGGAGCAGAAGTTAGAGCATGTTGAAGTTACCCTTGGGAAAGATGGAAAACAAAGAGAAAACACCAAAGGAGCAAGGAAAATTGCAATCAGAGATCTGGCGGAAAATCGCAATCGCAATTGGCCATCGGCAGGGTCCCGGGCACAAAATTAAGGTTATTGTTGGTTATGGTACCGATCGTTGATATTGCAGTCCCGCCATTACAGTCTCGTATCATCTTGGGATACCTCCAACCATTATTTAAAATAATCATAGTAGGTTCCTCAACACCTTGTAGTTAAACCTATGATCTTTGACGGATACCAAGTTGACCCAACAACCACCATTCATCCCCAATCAAATGGACAAATAGAAGTGGTCAACAAGATGACTGTGAATACCTTGCATATGTACAACTCCAATAATTCATAAATAAGGGAAAAAATCCTCCCATATGTTTAATATATCTATAACAATGTCCTCCACAGCTCTATTGGCCACAATCCTTTCTAGGTGTGCTTCGAGTTCCAACCATTTGTTGAGAAATCTAGGGCAGCATGTAGACTAGGTTTCTTAACTTGATTTCTCTTATACTTTGACAAGTTTTTATGATTATATTAATTATTCATTATCATTATTATGTTTTCTTCATCATCAAGATAAATGTCAAACAAGAATATCATAAATAAGACACCAGAGATAGGCTCCAAGAAAGGGGAAAAAACCCTTATGAAAGGGAAAACACGGTCAAGCTCTGCCTTTAGTAGAATAAAATCAATTTGAGACAATCTTGACCTTTTGAACAACGCAATGATCTCCTTCAATTCTCCAATTTAGCCTAAGAATAGTTTTCAAACTCTTTCCAAATTCATCACAAGTCTATCCAAATCACTTCTTCAAAAATGAGTCAGCAAGAACCTCCGACCCTTACTGCAACTTTATATTTACAGGCCTGCAATCTTCCTCAATCACCTTTAAATGTGTGGTAGGGTAATAAAAAATTTCGACTTGTTTCTAGATAAACATTCTTGTTGATCTTTTCCTTCCTTTTTTTACCTTCGAACCTTCTTCTTGACCTCTTTTTCACACCCTTAAATTCTAGAGTTAGTTGATGGATAGATATTGTTTCAATGGCTCGAATGCATGGCTATATATAGTATTATTTTAGATGGTCGATTCCCTTCATGAGGCCGACTTGATGTCTTCTTGAGGCTGACTTGGAGGATGAGGTATACATGACCCTTCTAATTTTAATTTATAAATTCTTTCTTTGACATACAAAACCCAAGAAGGGTCTAGAATGGAATGACTCAAGACACAATCGTAGAAGCCTAGAATGGAGGCTTTTGACCTAGAAATAAAATAAATAAAGCATGAAACCCATGCTAGTAAATAATTTTCATTTTTCTTTCTTTTGACACATATATTACTTCATGACTCAAATACAATTATGAAGACTAATACTAGTTACATTCTTCAACACTCCCTCTTAACTATTGAGGTATTCATAATTACATTGTTACATGGATGATATCAAAGTGATATGTTTTATCATGAGTCAAAACACACATTGTCCTACAGATTAGATACGTAAAGAAGGTATCTAACTGGTTGGGACTAAGGTGTGTTCCAAGCTTTAGCTATTATAGATACCATCAAGGTTCAACACTAACACCAACTCAGGGATCTAGGTATCATATCCAAGGTTGGAGCTCCACAAGACCAATAATACCCTCCTTAGTTTAGGATATAGACATCATTGCAAGATGGCTAGATTTCCTCTGAAGCATCTTATCACCCCAAGATGATTTATCTCTCCCTATAAACTAAATTATATATATCCACCAATCCAAGCATGCTTCAAAATGTTCAACCTCCTTATGGAGAGATGTGTGTGTACAATCATAACCGCAATTAGTACAAAATTCCATTCTAATGCTGCTTAGGTCATCATCATATTATCCAAAAACATTTAGTCTGAAGCTTCCTTCTTTAAGTTTTTCAACAATACCAAATTTAACTTCACCACTTCTAAATACATCCAAGTCTTTGTTTGCAACTTCATCAATCAAGAATAACCATCTATAGTGCTTTAGCCATTCTCTGATTTTATTCTTTTCTTCAAGGTATTTTATAATATTTATCACAATAAGCCCTCCCTCTCAACCGGGGATATATACTCTTTCTCTTTCATCCAAGCTCCTTCGTATTAACAACTTCACTCTATCAACCACATAGTATCTTTCTTTCGTATCGGAGAAATTCCAAAGCTTCATTTTCTTCATATAATGTCAAGGTCATCTGAACTTCAACGTTATCAGGATTCTTACATCTCCCTTTTTTCATCATGCTCATCATTACCAATACATCATCAAGAATGAGGTAAGCACCTTCAACATCTTTGAATACTCTGTATCTGCAAAATATTTAATGACAAGTAAAACCAAGTACAAACATATATATATAGGAGAATGAAATCAATTTTATCAATATAGGATTAGTATATCATCAGAATGGGAGCATTTATCAAAATAAGAAATCAAATTTAGACATCTAAGGGTTGCATCTCTCATACCCTAGACTATAACAACTTTTACTAGGGTTTTGTAACAAACCCTAGATTCCATCATCAATACTTAAAGTCTTAGATATAATTAACTAAATCAATTTATCAATCCAATTATAACAAAATCATTTTACATCTAAGGATTCAATATTATGCCCTATAATTTCATATTAATTTCTATTAGGGTTCTTGTTGTCAACCCTAGACATCAAAACCTCAGTGTTAGATGTTCAACAATTTTGATCAAGCTAGGGTTTCAAGCATACATACACCTATGGTTTCATTCTTAAAAATTTTCATTAACTTTTATAATGGTTTTGTCATAAACCCTAATTCATAAAACAATAAAAATATAGGGTTTCATCATATAACCTAGTCATCAACAACAAACCCTAAAATGCTAGGGTTTCATAATATGAACAAACCCTAAGAGAGTAATATTTCATCATATGTTCTATACTTTATCGACAAATCCTAAGTAAACAGGGGTTTCATCTTTAACATCAACATACCCTAAGCAGCAAAAGGCTAGGGTTTTGTAGCAAACCCTATAGGTTAGGGTTTTACCAAAGTAAACAAAAGATAGAGAGTATGATAAAGGTTGATTTAAGCTGAATATTAATAACCCTAAATAAGAATCTTGATGATTCAAATACCTATACATGGGAGATTTAGTAATAGAGGGTATTTAAATATAAAATGATCAAGCATGTTATAATTCTTTATACATACCTTGAGTTACTTCATTCACAAACCTTGTAGGGCTTCTTTTTGAAGGGGTCCTTCTTTGAATTATCAACATTTCTTTATGTATTTGTATCATTTACTTGACAAGTACCAAAAGTGTACAAGTACAAGAGTATAATGACAAGCTAGATATTTTTAGATCCAAACCCTAAAATATCAATTCTAGGGATTTACATTCAAATATAAACTTCCTAGGGTTTCCAACTTCTCCCTAGACTATCTACAAATTCTAGAGACTAATAAGATCGAGTTATAGGATTAGGGTTTCTTAATTAGGATTTACAAGAACTTAGATATTATAAACTTTTAAAAATGAAAATTTCAAAACCCTAATCTAACATGGATTAGATCTTTTTATAATAGAAATAATTATATGTACCTCAAAGTAAAGGACCACATACCTTAGTTCTTTATGATTACTGGGAGTTGTTTTCATGCTTTCTCCTTTATTACATTGTCCAAGATATTTTTACGTCCTTGGCTGCCACGATCTTACTATAAAGTTTAGGTCCTCTTTTATCTGACTTGTTTGATTTAAATAGAAATTCCAAAATAATGTCTCATCTCCTTGAAACAGAGATAATATATTTTTCTTAGAGATCAACTTTCCTATTTCTTTGAGACAAGAACTTACTACCTTTACAAGATCTCCATTTTTTCCGTAACTTCTTCCTAGACTCTAGATCTAGTACTTTTGAAGATGATCAATTGCCTTTGACAAGATAGATAAACTTTGAATGTTTCTATATGAACTTAAGATGATCCTCTGGTTACGGATTTTCAAAATATCGATGTATACTGGATCAATGATTAGAATGACTTAAAAAAAATGCTTGTGACCTTCCTTCATAATGACATTTTTTAGGAGAGGATACTTCTATAAGTTTCAACAACTATTATATATATATATTATATATATTCATATATATATATATATATAGATATATATATTAATATACTTATATACATATAATTACAATATACATATATATTAACATTATTACATTATATAATACAAATATATAAACATATACTACATATAGATTAATATATGTTATATGAAATATATAATGTAAATATGTAAAATATATATTATAAGACGAAATTATATATATATAATATATACATATTAAATATTTACTATATACATATAATATTACAATATAATCATATATATAATTACATTATATAATATATATGTGTGTGTGTGTGTTGTGTGTATATATATATATTATATATATATATATATATATATATATAATATATATATGTCCTCGTAATCATTGAGGTCGCGTCTACTTTTCAAGCTTGAATTATGTATATATATGAAGTATGGTTTTCTTTTTATCAAAACTTTTTGACTTCTAAACCACCGAATAGTAAAGGTGCAAGACTACAATTTTACTCCAAATATGGTGATTATATATAAGTGATAGACCCATCAAAATAAATTGAACTTGAGACTTACTAATTGCACAGGACTTTGACTCCATTTTGTAGCTTCAGGATAGGCCTATAATACATGAAACACAGCTTTTCTCGGTCTATTAAAAAATGACTCTTTACAGGGTTTTTACTAGCCTCCAAAATATGTGGTGTGACTACCCACGATTATGCACAAATTTTTGTGAATTTCAATCACTTAGGGATTACTAAATTTTGAGCCTTTTGAAGATGATTTCATACATTGTCTTATAGCCATTAGACTTCGTTCTCCTTATGAAAGTGCTCAGTCTTGTAAGAGTTATTGCACCAACCTTTCAGAATTTTGAAATTGAGTGTTTCATGCTCTCCAAAACTCCATGTATTCCTTGCACAGGCCTGCGGCCTAGTCTTTCTGATTAGGACTTATCGATGTGCCTAGAACTCATATTCTTTTCCTTCTAGGATCTTTGTCCTAGATGAATACATTCTTTTCTAGAATTTGATGCCACCAAAACTTCTTTACTACCCTTACTCAAGTGAACCAAGCTCTAATACTATGTTGAGAAATCTAGGGAAGCATGTAGACTAGGTTTCTTAAATTTATTTCTCTTATAATTTGACAATTTATTGTGATTATATTAATTCTAGATTATCATTATTATGTTATGTTCATATTCAAGATAATGTTAGATAAGAATATCATAAACAAGACACCAGATATAGGCTCCAAGCTAGGGGAAAATCCCCTATGAAAGGGAAAACCCAATCAAACTCTTACTTAAGTATAATCAAATCAATTTGAGACAACATTGACCTTTTGTTTAAGATGGTGGCTTCCTTCAATCCTCCAAGTCAATCGAAGAAGAGATTTCAATCTCTTTCCAAATGCGTCATAATTAAATCCAAATCACTTCTTCAAAAATGAGTCAATAAGAACCTTTGGCCCTTCCTGCAACTTTATATCTATTGTCCTGAAATCTTCCTTAGTCATCTTCACATGTGTAGCAGGGTAATAACAAATTTTCACACTACATGACCAACACAAGTTTCCACATAATTTTTAGGTTGTTGATAAGGCGTGGTTACATTTACAAAAAGAGTGCCTCAAAAACCCTCATAGGAACCTTGAACCACTCTGATATGGTCCATACACAATCAATAAGGCTATGGGTGAAAATGATTTTGAATCTCCTTATCTTACACCTAGTATTTACTGCGGGATTGCTTCGACCATATTTTTCACCTCTATTAGACACTTCAAAGGTATTCAAGCAAGTGGTTCCCACATAAATAAATCTTGACTGCATTGAATAGGATACAGTAGATCAGATCATGGACACCAAGAAAAAGCATACCCACCAGCGACACATACAACTCCATGAGTTGTCAAAGAAGGGCAGCTTCTTCACAAGGAAAGTGGTTCACCAAGAGCCAACGTCTATAGAACATTTTACGTCTCATGAGGGAACCTGAAACAATGGAGACCATTACCTCGTAAGGGGGGATGACTGATCCAGGTGGATATCAAAGGCCACCCACCTCTTCCATTGTCTCAACAGTGCTCTATCTTTGTAGTTTTTCTATGATTTTTTTAGCCCCACATATCCAAGGCTATTTTGAGGCACTAAATGATTTTTTTGGTGATTTTGGGGGATGCATGTGGCATAAGTGGCCCAACGAATGTCTATAGTATCTAATTTATATCATGATAAAGTACATTATCTATTTCAATTTATGCATACAATCAATAATTAATTATCCGAGCAGCAAAGAAACAAATGATATAATTGTAATTCTTACTCAATGACTCAAATTAGAGGATAATTGATATGTTATGAGAAAATGATCCCAACAATGAGTTCGGTATTGTAGCTTGTGCTCTTCATTGTCATCAAACAATAAATTTTAAACTAGAGAAAAAAATCACTAATAAACCTTAACAAATATAACTAAGGATTCAATGTAATGTGACAGTAGTTCTTGTTGTTTACACAAAAACTATAACAGAAACAAGAATATAAAGTAAAACATTCACAAAACATCCTAAAAAGCCAAATGAAAAAACCGATATCAAATGTCATAGCCTTGATTTCTTGGTTTTTTATACTTACAATAGTTTTTTTGTCACTATAAAGCTTTACATATTACAAAATCATTTTTAATTTTTTATTCTGCAATCATTTTTAATTTTTTTATTTCGCAATCCTTCTCCCATTTCTCATTAACAACTTCTCTAATAATTGAAATATTTTACAAGAATAATTTGCTTTCTAGGAAGAGTTGGAAAGCCAAGCATCTCTAACTCTTTAAGTGTCTTACCTCTAGTCCTCTCCCTCTTAATTAAAGTAAATTTTATAATTTTTACCAATTATAATATAATATAAGCTATTAAAAAAAAATCTTATATAATTTTTTTTTTTTCTTTTTCTCTGGACACAAATTTAGAAACAAGTCCAATCCTCCTTCTTATTGGTAAATTTTATAATTTTAACAATTATAATGTTAATATAAAAAATCTATATAAAAAAATATTTATCTGGGACACAATTTAGAAACAAGGTAGACCTATTTATTTTAAGGTTAAGAATCAATTAACAAATTAACAATATATATAAAAGTAGGACATTAGTTAGCAAAAGAATTCATAATATTAAAGTGGAATAATTAGTTAAACTTTGTTAACAATTTACGTTAGACATAAAATTATAATATATATGCTTTTTAACTATGCATTTTATTATTATTTTTAGTTTTATGCTGAATTAACTTGAAATAAAAGACTAGTAATTTAAAATAAATCAATAGTCAATTATAAGTATTTTTTAATTGGTAAATTGGTAATTTTGGAAGAAACTTTCAAGCAAGATTTAAGATAGAATCATAATGGGTGTCTCTATTCATCTCAATATCAAGATATTCAAATTTGCATGTTAACTACTATTCTTTATAACTAGTATAAATTTTATTGATTAAAAATAAATTTGTATTATTAATTTTTTTAAACATTACCAATAACAAAAAAACAAATGATAAATGATAAAATGATAAAAAATAAATTAAATTTTTATTGTTATTATTCTAAATAAAAATTTAATATTTAGATGTCATTTTAATATTTATATGTTAATTTGTTTTATGATTGGTTGATGTTTAATTAAGAAAGAATTTTAAGATTTGAAAATAGATTTAGGAAAATAATAAAATAATAATTTAAAATAACAAATAAGAATATGATACTTTAAAAAAAAAAATTGTATTTTGACTTATATTTTTTATACATATTAAATTTTAAGTGTTTATACTCCCTGTGAAATTATTTTGTGTTAAAAGAGTACACACTTTGCATATTTTGTGGTAAAATCCCACATGAAAATACTTGAACAAAATTTGAGTAAACCCTCTATATATATATAAGTAAAGAAAGCAATTTCCTTTTTTTTTCTTAAAAATATTTACTCGTGGTATAATATCATCTTTTTAAATTCTATTAATTCTTTTAATAATTCAGACTTCTTTAATTATAAAAAAAACTATACTTACACATTAAACATGACTTTTTTTTAATAATTTAATTTTTATGCAATAAAAATATACTTACATCTTATTAGTCCCTACCCCTTCCGGGCTGGCAGGGACTATAGTAATCGATTTGTGAAGATAGCATTATTTTGACACTATAATCAACAAACCTCTTATAACTTAAAACAAAGTTTGCTGAAATGACACAAGAACCAATACGATATTTTATATTTTCTTATTCTTTTAACCAATGAATGAAGTTTTCATCTTATTTGGCCTCAAAACGAGGTATACGGGCTGAAAAGTTAGGGAAAAATTGGGAGAATTACAAGTGATTAGAACTTGTTGATAGTTTCATGAACTAATGCTATGTTTGCCTTAGCATTAATCTCCTAACATTTAATGTTAACAATACTTATGGCGTATCATCTGTGCTATGTCAAACCATGGCTGCTGCCCTGCCATGTCAAACAATCCTTGCCGTGTCGAAATTGCCCTGCCGTGTCAAAAAATCCTTGCCGTGCCGTGTCAAAATTGTAATTTGCATGAAAGCAACCGACTTTACCTGCCTGCCTTAAAATGAGCAACCGACTTTACTTGCCTGCCTTAAAATGAGTTGTTTGCAGGGGGTCATGAGGCAAGTTGATCACCAGTGATAGGAAGAAGCAGCAGCAGCATTGAACCCAGCCCAGAATGTTCTGGAGAAGGCGAAAGCCAAAGAACTTCTAGCTGCCACAGTCGAGAAAGGAAGGTCCGAGAATTAGCACATAAATCTGTATATGTTTCATGCATATGTGAACTATGTGAAATATTTCTAGATCAATAATCAAATGTTGATGGTCTAATTGATTTATGTATTGCTTCAAGTAATTACCTGCGGTAGGAATCTGGTGGAACCCACTGTAAATTATTCATGTAGACTGTTATCACTGACAAAATTTATTGCCAAAAAATTGTTTAGCCTAGCTTAAGGATAGGGTGTTTTTGCAGCGCATGAATCCTCTTTTAACAGTTTCGCAGCGCAACATGCTTCAAGTGATTTCGTAGCGCCCTACGAAATTGGGATTTGCTCGAGTTTTCAGCAGAAGGTTCATATACTAAATTTTGATGATAAGGTTCCTGCCCGAATGGTGCTTACTACTATTGACAATGCAGT
>APFE031337821.1:0-88609 GCA_000404065.3 Pinus taeda
CTAAGTTCCATCATCTTGTTGCATTTTCAATACTCCCTCTCAACAAGAATGGATTATCTACAACCCCTATCCTGCCTCAGTGAATGTTCTGCATGCAACACATCTACCCGGTCCACTTGCTCCAACAACACTTGGAACAAAAACACTCCCAACTGACCACTCTGTTGGTCTAGGAACATACTCTGATGCTGAAGCAATACATGCTACTGACAAGTGCTCCCTCTCTGACATCTACGATACTGAAACATATCCATGCATATCGCACCATTGCACACCTCTCTGTGCCACCTAGCACTGTGCAAAACACTTGTGCCTCTCGCAATGCTACAGCTCGCTAGTTATGCGCTGTCCTGGGATTCCCTGCACTGTCGCTCTCTCTGCCACTCCATCCGTATCTGTCTCTACCCAATCAGTTAGTTCCTACTACTCCACATCAGGGCTCCTGTAGCAAGGTCTCATCTAAGAGGTTGGGTACCTCAAGGATCTTTCCCTTCCTCCTTGGGATGATCACTCTATATCGTGCCACCTCCTACCTAGAGGTATGGCTGCATGTGATCCCTCTACCCACCTGGCTTGAAGTTTTCCCCTACTGGAGGTCTCTGCATGAGTAGATGTCTCTACTCGATCTCCTCTCAGCTTCCCCAGTTGTGGTTGCTCCACAACCTCCTGAAGCTACAGCACCAATTGTGGCTCCTCCACCATTGTCTGAGACTTCTTTTGGTTCTGCATGTTGAGAGGTAATATACCCTCCCTCTCAACCACCAAATCTCCATCAGTTTCCTTGCTACTCAAGGCTTTGCATGCATCTTGAACCTCAAGAGAATACAAGTTCTTGACCCGTGAACCAATCTGCTTCACTTGTCTAGTGGATGATGTGTCTAAGGAAAACCTTTCCATCTCTGAAGACTACATCATAGCCTCTGTCTTTCAGCATCGCGATTGACACCAAGTTTCTCTTCAGTCCTGGTACATACTTGACATCGGTCAAGGTAAGGTGAGCTCCATGCTCCCTCTGAAAAATAACGTGCCTACACCTGAGACACTATACTTCTCATCATTACCCATCCCTATGAGTATCTGGAGATATTTCTCCTCCAAAGTACTGAACAAACTTTTGTCACCGGTCATGTGGAAAAAAGCTCCACTGTCAAGAAACCAACCACTTCCCATCATGGATGAAACCATGCATGCGAAGAGTGTGAAATCCAACTCAAACTATGAAGCAAGTGCCTCACCTTCAGATCCTTCCTCGAATCCCTTCTTGGACTTCTTCTTTGGGCAATTAGTAGCATAATGGCCCAACTCATGACAACGAAAGCATCTCACCTTCGACTTGTCAACCTTCTTCCCATCATTGGAAGAACTGGATTCGGAAAGAGAAACCTTACCCTTCCCTTCTTCGCCTTACTCGCTAAGGCATAGTTCTCCTCATCATGCATAGATGAAGAACTGTCTCTGGTGCTCCGCCTGATCTCCTCCTGCACAAGATCTGACCATAGTCTTTCCCATCCTGGCAACTTCCTCCCGACCATATGACAAAGTCAATAGAAGGAATGCCACTCTTCGAAAAGACCAAGAGAGCCAAGCTCAACCAAGTCCTCATCATCCGATGTCACCGCCCACACTTCCCAGCTCTATCCCAGCATTGGGTGAACTTCGTGAGATACTGGGGCATACTGTCTCCATTCTCACACTTAGATGTTTCTGAGTTTATCCTTGAGCGCCATTCCACCAGCTCAAAAAACTCAACTGCTTCCGATCTAAAAATTCGTGAGAACGAAGTATTTCTTGTACAGAGATCGACTGTATGGGCATTCACCGGATATCTCACCTTCCAAAAGAAGGATGAATCCAGAGGATACCTGGCCCGATTACAGACTCTGCCTGAAGAAATAAAACGTAGTCACTTCCTGAATAATAGATCTGATGATCAATCCTCGCTTTGATATCCTGTAGAAATCTCTTCTACAAATCAACCAGCTCTGATACCATGTAGAAATTTTGAATAGTTTAACACATATTCAATGGAGATTATCCTGATCATGTACTATGCGGAAAACATACACAATACATAAGCTCCTCTACGTTGATCATCAATATAGCAGCATCAATAACAATAAAACATCAAGAGCATTCACACATTAACACAGTATGTATCCCGGGGAAAGCATCTCGCTAAAAACCCCAACTATCTGTATATAAATGATTGAGTCATGTAACATTACACAGCATAATACTTCTCACAAGTATCTCCACCTTTGTTACACACAATACAGCTCAGATCTGAATCAATCACTGGCTCAAATCTCCTTCGCTGCTTGCCTGCCTCCACTACTCAATACTTGCTCAAGAACTGATGATAATTCCAAGGCAACCACATATTTACTTGGAAAAATCACGTGAACAAAAGCTACAATGTGGGCAAATACGTGGGCAAACTCATTGGCATACTCAATCCCTTGATTGTGCAAGATCTGATGCACAACTATAGTCACAACTGATAGCATTCTGATTCTCTAACACCTGTCCCTGCTGAACTGAACATGCACTGACATGCAACTGAGTTAGCTGATGTATTCATTAGTTGTATTATGAGTTAATAACTTGTGAATTAATTAATAACTAATTCACCCAACTCATCTCTAGTCTATTTTCCAGTTAGACTAAATACAACCAGTTTAACAAACCTAAACTGAACACAACTCCATCAACTGCACCTCAAGTCCACTAAACTCAACTCACTTGAGTTCTAACTGAAGTCCTGCATGCAAATATTAGTCATCCCATAGGTAACCACGTATTTCCTTCTGGGATCTGCATGTACCACATCCGTAGCTCATCCTGAAGTGCTCCAAGAGAATAAGACAAAGTTTATAGTCTAAATATTATTATGAGCTAATAATACTTGACTGTTCTATATTTAGACTGAGCAGTCACTCCGCTGTAGTGTCACTCCGCTGTGGTCTAAAAATAGAAGTCCATCTATTTTTCCCAACTTGATCAATCATCCATAAACAACAACGTGCAATCCATAGACATGATCCATATGTCTAAAAATAGACATAGTCTAAAAATAGACTTGCGCCAAAAATAGCCTGCGGGCCCACTTAGTGAAGGCGACTCTTTTCACTAAGCTCCATCATCTTGTTGCATTCTCAACAAGCATTTCTTGTTGCACACTTTTCAACAGGCACAAGGAAGCCATGAAGAAAAAGGATGAATAGTTGTATCTGTTACAACAGCAGGTCTCAGACCTGATGAATGATAATAAAAAGCTCCATGATCTTGCCCTGAACCTACTAGCATGCAGGCGGTCATTCCCATTGTATCCAATGTTCCTTTGGGAATGATATTATTTATTTCAGTTTAAAGAAGTTTTTGAGAATATGTCTTATTTGGGTTCTTCTACCCAAACTTTTCTTGATATTTTTCACACTTGCGATTTTGATGAAAAAAGCTTGTTTTGTGAGTTGTTTTTGCATAGTATCATGTCTGAGTATGTCACCATGAAAATGGTAGCAAGTGTCTTCTCCTATATGGGAGATTTGTAGTTGTGGGCCTTTCTTTCATTTATAAGGAACCAAATTGAATGGAATATGGACATGAAACCAACAGAAATTAATTAAGAGAGGAGAACATTATGGGTTAGAGAAGAACTAGGGATTGTTTATGAACTCAGGAATGAGTTTAAGTTGTTCCTGAGAACTCCAAAGATCAGTGAACAATCAGCCATATATAGGAAAAGGATTGTGAGGATCTACCTCAATTGGCATGCACAGATGAAAAGTCGAGCGCTAGTATGGTGTCTTAAATGCACCGAAGCCTGTAGCATTGAGTTTCAAGAAGGGTATCCTTTTGGATACAAAAAAATTGTGGTTGTTGTTACACAGGTACTTGAATATGCTCGGATCATGCAGACATTGGGGGCATTCTGGATCAGGCTCAGATTTAAATTTCCTATTATTTGGTTACCAGTAGAAGAGTATCAGCCAAACTAACACCTATGTGATTATGAAGAAGAATCTTGGCCACATCAGTTAATGGTCATTCAAGGGTACAAAGCTCTGGGTGAAGAAACTGTTGGTGCTTACAATTTTACAGACTTGCATCAAAGGGTATAGTAGGAGAAGATGAGATTTTGCATGGGGACATGCAGTTGCTTCAGTTGGGGGGAGATGTTGGGTGTGACTTTTTACCTATTTCCTACACCTTCTTTCCCTAGTTTTGATCCTCTTATCCTCCAAGCCCATGAAACTTTACATGATTAATCACCCTTTTTCTCACTTTTACAACCTATTCCACTATTATGTTATTTTTCCATATCTTATTGAATAATACGATACTTTATGCCTTTTTTTAGCTAACTAGGGTGAGCATTGGAGGAGTGTTTTAGAAGCTCTTGTCCTTTTCAGGTGTTTCTCGCGGGAACACGACTATCAAGTAAACAGGCAGCGCTAATCAACTTCAGAGCAGGATAGAGCAGTTCATTGTTACACCCTACATGTTGTTATAGGTTGTTGTTACACGTTGAATGTTGTTACAGGCTATTGTTACACTACGCACTAATAGAGAGGACTGTTGTTACACCAAGGGTGTTGTCACCAGTGATTGTCGTTACATCTTGAACTGCCATTCACTCATAGGATGTTGTTGCACCGGAGCTGGCAAGTTGTGGGTATTATTCCACATAACAGTTGTCGGGCATTTAGGAGTTGTTTATTTTAAAAGCAGCAAACCCAAGTGGTTGCAATCCTAACCAATATATTTGAGAAGTCTTTATATCTTTAAATAGGTTGTAACTACTTTTATTTCTTATCAGCATGAGAATTGTGAGATTCTCATGACAAATCTATTCCTATTTTTGCGCATGTAATAATTATAAAAGAAACTTGATTTCCTATGTACAAGGACAACATATAGAAAAGAATTGTTACTCTTCTTCTATAATTTTGAATTATTATGATGATGTTGTTACCGCTCTTCATCTGATTCATTAATTAATCTCGTGTTGTTCCTATGCCCCTGCTAGGGAGGAAGGGCCCTCCTCTTTAGCAGGGACTGTAGTAGTAGATGTAGTGTACAATATTACTTTGTTTATTGTCATATGGTTTTATGCTGTTGTTGTACAAATTATGATTACATTCGCTTATGTTCCAGATTATATTGTGTTGTTACCCTGGTTTAATTAACAGAATGATAGTGACCAGCTGGTGTAGTTATTAGTTACTGTGTGGCGTGCCCTTGCTCTGGTAGTTGATAAGTGTGATTTCAATTATGTGGAGTTTTTTTTATTTCTACATGAATGATTTGAGTTTTTAAATTTGATTCAATGACATCTTTTACTTTTCTTTCCATTTTTCATTCTTGGCTGTAGTGTATCGGCACAAACAGTGCGAACTCCATTGAAACAACAAGACCTACCCTGGGTTGACAATTAAATATTGCAGTCACGATCAATTAGGATTGATTAAAACAACGCTACAGATGATGTTGGTAGTAATATAACTAACCATTCCTCAATAAGAATCATATATAATGAATGAAATTGTGTGTCAAAATAATCACAATATTCAATGTTGTATGTACAACATGCATTACATATTTTCTTATTTGAATGCACCAAGGATTGAATTTCTTGAATAATATTTATCCTCAATTAAGTGCACTATAATCATTCCCTATTGCATAAAATTCTATTTGTTTCATGTCAATAAATTGTTTAGTGTGGGTGTTAATATCTCTAGAACCCTTATTTAATTTCAACATGTCCTTTTGGTTAGAGAAGTCCTAGATTTTATTTGCTAAGAATTTTCTTTGTCCTTTATCTACTCCAATTTTGTTCATGTATAAATAATTTAGCCTAAAAGTGAAGGCCCATAAATGTATTTTCTCACTTTTTTTAAGTTTATCCCATCTAATAAAATACCTTCAAAGGGTTTTGAGATTATAATTTAATTATATAAGATGTTTGCTCTAGAAAATAATATTTTTATGATATCGCCAACAATTAATTGTGGTAGTACATATTTAGGCTATACTACATTCCTAAGAATGAGTTTTATTAGCAATTTTATGAAATTCATGCAAGAATTCTGCCAATAGTAAAGGTAGAGAGGTAGGAATTATATTTTAGCACTCTTGATCTCTTTGTTGTGGAGCCATAAACATTGGAATTTCTTACCCCTACAATAGCTTACTAGTGAATTTTTTAAGGAGAGTGAACATGTTTATGGGTACTTTTTGCAATGTTTATGTTAGGTCTCTATAATACTAGTGTAGCCCCATTATTGTTATTTTTAATGTACCCCCATTATTGTTATTATTGTGCCCATGTAGCGTTCTTCTTCCAGTGTATCCTAGTTGACAGTCCTGTCGAGATGTGGTATGATACTTCCTACATGACGAGCTTGTGCAAGGCAAACTTTGGAAAAACATGTAGAGGATTCTCCACATTGTACATCCGTATCAAGGTTCTGGATGGTGAGGCATACCAATTTGCTATATCGATCAGTGCCTCCACTGTTGCCTTTGACATGCAGGGTGGATCCTATTCAAATATCATCTTGTACAATGGGGTGAGAAAATGATCAGACAACTATGTGATAACTCCTTTGAATCTGCATTCGGACAACATTTTACAATAAGTGTTCATAGAGGTCTTTGTCAATTTCCATGCCCACTTCAAGCTTGGGAACTCCTGATGGGCACAGATTGCATCCAAGATGTAAGCACACATGTAGATTTCTTCTTGCTAACCTTTGGGCGGTTTCCGAGCTCTTGCTACCTGTTCCTTCAGCCTGTAAGCCAACATGTGAGCCATTTGGTCCAACGCAATCACCCAACTCTGTGGGAAGGTTTCTGTGCTTTCTTGGCCATACAAGCGACATGCAAAGATGACCAAGTATTGATATGCCTTCCATAGTATCTTCATCTTGTAGATCTAGTTGGGTGTCATCCTAAATTTGGTCATCTCCTTTACCAAGTTATTCAAGATATCTCTGGAGTTGGCATTGCTGCTACGTATGCTAAAGGGTGTCTCCATGGTGACCAAGGGATTTGAAATATGGTACATTTGTTCGTAATCCTATGCCCTGAAGGTAGAAATCTTCGTCCCAATGACACTGATCAATGTCATCGTCTCGAGATCAGTGTGCGAGATGATCCAATGTATCATGTTTGCGCATGGGAACACGGGATACTTGCATGAAATATGGTACAAGCCAGACTTGTGAATGTTCACATAGACTTGGCAGTCTTCGAGGTCTTCCCCAAATGTGCCTATAAATGCATCATTGACCTCTTGCTGTTTCAACTTGATGTCCTTGTCTACAATTAGCTTGGTGTCTTCATAAATTAGAAGACTTGTAGACACTCTCTCAACTGCTGCTCCAGTTGCACTTCCTTTAGTGTCCTTTGATCCTTCTTTCTTGGAGGCCATTGATCCTGAACTGCTAATAGACGAATGAACACCTGCTAGATCTGGAGACATGGCGACATGCATGGCATGAAATTTGTCAGCTAAAACCAAAGAAAACTTGAGCAACAGCATGCAACATGCCTTGGGATTGACTGGAAAGGATTGCACAGTTTTTCCTAGGAGGCCGAGAGACTGGCTGCCAAAACTACACAAAAGGCAGTCCAGACTGTTGGGATGATGGCTAGCTACTGGATTGCAAAATGCAGAATCCAAACTAGCCTGCTGGCTGTTGGGATTGTACAATTAGTAATTCCAGCTCACAAGGGTTGTAGGCCCATTGACTGCATTGCACAATTTTCTAGGACAACAGTCATTGCCCCTCAGAATTGCACAGTGCAAGACTCGAGGAGAGTTATTGGGCATAAATGTGAATTTTCTGGGAGGAAAGCAGAGCCTTCCCTCTTACGATTGTGCAATGTTGTCTTGGTGAGGCAGAGTCCGAGCCAATGTTGCCCAGACTCACCGACGGGCAACTAAAAGCGAATGTGAATGTGAATGCATGGAGATACTGAGTGTAAGAAGGAGTGAATGATCGTGCATGCAAACAATGAATGGAAGATTTAGAAAATGGAACAACATGCATGTGTGTGATGCGAGTCACTGAATCAGTGACCTTTCATGCAAATCAGTGTCATGCATGTGATAGCAGCGAGATGCTAAAAAAACTGAAATGGTGTTAGTACAAGCTAATATGCATCCAAATGATAGCAAGATTTCACATAAATCAAGAAGACAACACTCACATAAGCCAAAACACAAAAAATGATAGAAATGCTACAAAAGAAAAGTTAAGTGGACTTACCCAGAAATAACTTACTTGAATGTGTCAAAGACTCTTGGATGTGTTGTGGGATGTTAGAGCTCCAAGATCGATTTGAAGAAGTGAGCTCTGAAGTGTCGAATAAACAAGTTTGATGCTCATGACGTGCATGCCACAAATCTAGGAAAAAGTGACACTTGGAGGAAAGATTTTGAAACGATCTTTGCATGTAACCTCCAGCTACTAAAAATAGCTCCCTAAAATCTAGGGATGCTTTTTTCATGTTGCTTTTTTCTATTTTGGGAAAAAGTAGCCCATGCATGCAAGTCACGTTTTCTAGGTCTCAAGTGGAACCGGTCAACCCGATGACACAATCAACAACCTTCCTGACTGAGGGTAAGTTTTGCACAATTTTTGGGAGGAAGCTAGGCTGGCTACCCAGAGGGATTACGCAATTTCTAGACTAAGTAGCTAACTGCTACCTAGCATTTCATAATTTCTGAGCTAAGCAGTCCTAATGGATCATATTGTGCAGTTTTTCCAGGGAAGGTTGACAGGAAGAATTGCGCAATTCCTGAGGCTAGCAAGCTGCCAGTCAGCATTGTGCAATTTCTAGAGGGAATTTTGGTTCCCCTCTAGAATTGCACAATTTCTTGAGGGAGCTGGTTAGCCTGCAACTGAACCAAGTCCGGAGGAGCAACCTGCGAGGGGAATGCAATAAGCTACCATGCATAGGCTATCATGCTTCTAGAAAACCACTGAAGCTTGTGTACTTGACAGTGCAAGACATGTAGATGAGGATGGTTGGTAGAGAGGCTCCAAAACAAAGCTAAGGCAAAATTTTGGAGGGTGGTTGTAGCCACTACAACAACTACATAACCTTCCACTCCCCTTTTAGCACCATCGAGTCCTCGAAGGCATTGGAAACTCTTTAGGAAGGTTCATAAAGATGGATCGAGAAAGAATGGACAAATTGATCTTCAATTTTTCCCGTATTTGTGTGGAGATGGATTTAAGCAAAGGCCTTCTATATTTTATTCACCTCATGCACAAAGACTTTAAGTGGATATAGTGGTTAGATTTTGAAAACACTGCCTTTAATGTCGGGTTTTCCATCAAACAGGGCACTTGCAAAACACATGAAAAAAATCAAAGAAAAGAACAAACAAGAGACCACAAAAGCAAAGAGAATGGAAATTCCCAGACCCTCCATCATCAGATGATGAGGATGAAGAAATGGATGAAACCCAACAACATCCGAGAGGGAAAATTTTATGGATTGAAATATATTTTAAAGTTTAGAAACCTTGGTGAATATCACTATTACATAATATGGAATTTGAAAAGTGTTTGGTAATTTTTTTGTAAAAGTATTCATATTTTTAATAATTTTATATAGTCTCTATATAAAATTTTGGTAAATTTTAAGGTAAAACAAATTTATACTTTAAAATTTGGGTGAATAATTTCTAGAAAAAATGGAAATTAATGAATCCATTTTTTGGGAAAAAAAACATGGAAAATTAGCCCACTTGTGAATATTAGCCCCTAAAATTTTCCCTGGACCAGAAACACAAAAAGAACAAGGATCTCAAGAGGAGGGATAAGAGAAGGAGGAGGAACAGAATAATCAAGTAGAGAATCCAAATAACTCAACAATTGTTTTGATCCTTGAAAACTAATTGGAGGGAAAAAAACAACAATCAAGGCATAGGTGGAACTAAGAGAACTCAAGTATCTGAGAGCTCTGACTCAAATAAATAAGCTCCAAACATTACAAGAAATAACAAGTTGGAAATTATTACTACTAATCCATCACTTTGGGTCTGGAAAAAAGTCCAAAAGAAAAAAAGGAAAAAAAGAAAAGTCCAATTTATTTGGCAATTTGTAATTCTATTTTTTTTTTTTTTTTGATAGCTCTGCTACTATGTGTGTGCTTATCACATACACGGGTCCCCCAAGACAATTCTTGAATGCTTTGTGCATCTACTCTATTTAACTTTTCATTTTTATTAATAGAAAGTTATTGTTTTTTTCCTTCGAAAAAAAACTTGTTGGAAATGTGTTGCGATGATTTAATAATTGTTGCATCCATGTGAACTACTTCGCTTGATGTCTAGTGATTATCTCTCATCTATGTGCATGTGTCTCCATTAAATTAGTACTATTACTTATCTTTTAGTGGCTTACTTCCTCTCCCTTGTGGTAAAAGAACCTTGATACATCTATAATTGAGTATTTCATAGGGCACACTTTTTTTCTCATTCAAAAGCACATGTGCACTTCTCTCTCATGCTAACTACTTAAGCCAAGGAATATCTTTAAGTAAATTATATTTGGGTTGTATTTTCGGATGGAAATCCTACACCAAACAGTGTGAGGTCTAATTGGGACCTCATATCAGGGAGATCCCCTGTATGTTGGTAGTACCTAGCACAATCAACAACATTGAAGATGCTCTTTTTTGGATTTAGAGAAATCCCATAATTATGACATTGCTTGAATATCTTGTTTAAATAATGCACATGGTCTGATCTCTGTTTGAAAATATAGTTACATCATCAAAATAGACTAAAATAGACTACTTCACTTTGTCCAATTAATTCCTTAAACACGATATCCATAGCCCTTTAAAAAGTAGCACTGACATTGATGATTGTAAATAACATGCGATTAAATTCAAAAACTTCCTCACTTTGTCTTGAAGGTGGTTTTTTAGATGATCTGGTTCCACTACTAGCACCTAATTATACCCAGAGAATCCATCTAGTAGGGATAACATCTTCAACCCAGATACCATTTGGAGTATCTATTCCATATATAGAACTGGGTAGTTACCATTATCCAATGCCCGATTGAGGTTGTGAAAATTAACACACAAGCATATATCACTTGAATTCTTCCTCACAGGGACTAAGTTGGAAACCCAAGTATAATGTCTTAATTTGAATATGATCTGACATCCAACAACTTCCATAACTCCTTTTAGATTAGAGTTTCAAGCGTTGGATGAACGTTCCTCATCTTTTTTTGAAATGAATTTACCCCTTTTTTAATAGGAATGATGTGCTGGATAATACACGTATCACATTTTTTTAAATTAACATATGACCATGAAAACACATAACCATAATACTTGAAAAGACGAATAATTGCTTGTCATTCGTGTGGAGAAAAACATGTATCGAGGTTTACATATTTTAGATTGTCTTCGGTTCCCAAGTTGACTTGTTCAAATGATAACTTTGACCTTTGAGTCTTAGTGTTAATTAGTCTTCTGAAATGATTTTGTAGGTCATAGAGTTTGTCTAGAGACACCACACCTTTAGGCATAATATTCCTTCTTGTTTCTTCAACTACTTGCTATAAAGCCTTATCGTACTCATCTTCTTCAATGGCTCCATCTTTAAACACGTTCGCATTTGTCATGAAATGAAATATCTGTTGGAAACATGAAAGTTAGTTACGTTATCAGGCACACATGGTTATAAAATAATAATATATAATATAATAATATAATATAATAATATAAATAATATATATATATAGATATAGATATATAAAACCATCCGCCTAAAGGTGACATCCTAGTAGCTGCATTAGCTAATGTATATGTGACAACATTTCTAACTGTAGGAACAAAAATAATATTAAATTCTTTAAAATGAGAAATAGGTTTCCATACCTCTTGCTGGTAGTTTTTAAAATTTGGCGAAACATAGTGTATAATTTTTCTTACTTGATAGGTGACAACCTCTAAATCATCAATTATCTTAAGCACCTCCACCTCAAGGCCAATGGCTTTCTTTAGTCCCAAAATGAGTGCTTCGCATTCAACGGTATTGTTTTTCCACTTGAACTCCAAGTGACATGATAAAATGTACCTCTTGTTATCTGGGTCTATAAGAACACAACCAACTCCAGAGCTATCTTGTGTCTTAGAACCATTGAAATACAAACTCCAAAGATCAGTAGCTACTGAGCTAGTTCCTACATTATTACTACTATGTGCATCTATATTATAGGATTCATTTGCACCAGTTGGACTGCAAGGAAGGAGCTCCAACTATGTAACTAATGGGACGGGTGATGACTACACTTGATAACACTTGTGATCAACCTCTAAGAAATAATTTCCAAAAATGATGTTTGTAAAGCGAACTAGATCATTATGTCCCTCAAGAAGTGTCACAATATACTTCATGTAGGGCTCACTTTCTAATCAAATATGGTTGTTTCTTCTCTTGTACGGAAGCCATACATGTGTCCAATCTAGTGAAAATATCCGTGTAGCATACTGGACCAATCTCTACTCAAAAGTAAACCATAAGCTTCAAGAATGTCCACAATAACAATGTTAAGGACTTGGTGTACTCTATGGTCTAATGACAAGTGAATGGAAACATTGTTGAGTTCACCAATTACCTAGACCAATGATCTGTCCAACTATATGATTCATGCATCAATTTTATCCCATTTGGCATTAATTTTCTTGGCAACAAATAAAGGCATTACATTTGTAGAAGCACCAAAATCAACCAAACAATTATGAAAATTATAATTAAAGATTTAAAATATTAATAGGAAAAGGGGGGGAAAGAGTCTTAGTATTTAAATTTACAACATTAAATACAAATTCGAGAATACCAAGAGACTTACCAAACACTGCTTGAGAAGCAGGAACTTTGTCACCTAACGGAGGTTATGATGAGAATGCTTGGACAATCATCTCACATTCGCCTCTTATTTTTGCGAGCTAAAAAATTGAAATGTTGGTACGAGCTCTCTTAATATCCTTAGTGATGTTATAATCAATACTTTCATTTCTAACAGGAAACACTAAATTATTTGGAGGTGTAACTTTTGCTAGAAGTTTCCAGAGTGGTGGACTTGTTCTTATTGCTTGTGGAAGTATCCTTAGAATTTGGAGCACTTACAGACTTGTTCTCCATACTCTAAGAATGGTTGGTTGGTGGTAGAATCTTTCTTAACAATTGTTTTTTCAACTCTTGCTCAGATGTTGGTCCTTTGCTCAAATCGTATCAACCAATTATTTGTTGCGAAGGAGCCTCACTTGTCAGTGGTTCCTAAACATTTTTCTTATCAACATTGAATATGATATAAAATGCATTGATTAAGTGTCCTACAGTTATAATTTCCTCGATTGAAGCAAGTTCATTTGTTTCTTCCATTCGCTCATATTCTCTTCTATTAATAATGTATCTACAAGATTAGTCATCATAGTGTTCGTATTATGATTCCACCATGGGCATGCTTTCTCTGAATTCCTCCCCTGATGGAAAGTACAAAAGTTGTCCATGCCCAAGCTTTCGATATTAAACATTGCCTTAGAACTCTATGCATATTTCATAGGTTGATTATTTTTATTTCTCTTAAGGAAAAACAACATCAAAGACTTGTCGTTGGTAGATTCCTTGCTTGAATTTCTATTTAATTCAGATACATCATTAGTAAGTAACTTTAAAGACTTGGCCAAGATTTCCATGTCGAAATAATCCTTTTCCTTAGTTTTGGTTGAAGAGTCTTCAATTTTCTTACCCATGTCCTTAGAGTCTTTAGAATCCTCAAGGTCTACAATAAGTCCAATAGAACACAAATCCTTTTCAACAATAAGGAATTCTACAAAATTTAAGGCTAGTGTCTCCTTTGTATCTTTATTGACAAATGCATAGATATTGGTAGGAAAGGAATTTGTATAATAGTCTTTAGTGATGTCATATTGTGGTTTCAAATCTATGGGAAAATTATTCAATATGCAAGTAAATATTTGATTAAAATGCTTTACCTTCTCTTTGTC
The DNA here is from genome assembly GCA_000404065.3 of Pinus taeda. Taxonomy (NCBI): domain Eukaryota; kingdom Viridiplantae; phylum Streptophyta; class Pinopsida; order Pinales; family Pinaceae; genus Pinus; species Pinus taeda. The sequence goes on from APFE031337821.1 coordinate 14,056, forward strand.
TCCCATCTTGAGGTTCCCGAGTTCTTTTAACAACATGGTGGGAGTTTTATCATCCACAAACTTCTCTAAAATTAATTTCTTAAATTCCCTCCAATTATGAATTGAATTGGGTGGAATATTGTGATACCATACAGATGCTCTACCTTCCAAAGTGTACAGGAAATGTCTACATGCAATGTCATCAAGTCATACCTCAATAATTTGTAAATGCGTGTAGAAGTTGTTAATATGATATCTAGATTTTGTCTGCTTGTCAAGATCGAACTTTGATAGCAACTTATCCGGAAGTTATGCATGCAATGAAGATTATTTAGGAGAGAAAGTAGCTTTTGGGCCATCCAATACAAGTCTTGATCAACCATATCTTCTTCTCCTCCTTTCTCCTTTGCTTCTAAGTATGAAGAGTATTCTCCTTCACCATTCTAATCTTTGTTATAATCAAGTTGTTCTTCGTTAGAAAATTGAGAGTCTTCCTCATCACCTTATAAACCTTCCTCAATAGGTGGAAGGTCCATTTGTTGATTTGTCTCTTCTGAAGGTTCTGGTAACTCTTTAAGGTTGGAAATAACCAAATCTTCCACCGATGAAACCAATACACCAGTACAATTTGTCTATTTATTTATTGGATTATGAGGAATATTATCATAAATGAGAAGTAATCCAAGAGCCCTTTAAAATAGATAAGTAATTGGCCAGATTATTCAGAGTTGATCACAAGTAACTATAAAAAAAAATCTGGACCAAGATGAGAAGATTCTCCAATATGAGGAATGGGAGTTGGAGTTGAATTCAGACCATTATTGTCTTGCACAAATTCATCATTGTTGTAGCGAGGTGAATTTTTAGCCATAAAAGGTGGCTTCCCTCCTTCTAGCGCCAGAATATTGGCAGTGTTAGATCCCGCCAACATATAAGGAATCTCCTTGATATAAGTAACCAAGTATACCTCACACCGTTTGGTATAGGATTCCCATCCAGAATATGGAACATCTACCATTTACTTAAATATTTTCCTTGGCTTGAGAAATTAGCATAAGAGAGTAGCACACATGTACTTTTGAATAAGCAAGAAAGTGTGCCTTGTGAAATGTTCAATTGTCGAATGTATTGCAGTTCTTTAACTGAAAGGAACAAAAGTGATCCTTCAAGAGATAAGTATTAGTACTAATAAGTAAATACACACAAACACATGCATGAGAGAATCATTATACATCAAGAAAAATAGTTCACTAGATGCAACGATCATTATAACCATCAAAACACACTTTAAATAAGATAAACATCAATTCTACCAAAATAGCTCAATTTATTTAGTACATAATAATGCCAACATAAAATGCAAACATTTGAAGAATAATCTTAAAACAACCATGATCTATGCATGAAAATGTGTTGGCCCAACAGGCTTCGAGTATTAAGAAAATTTCTAAGGTACATGGATACAATGAATTCCACTAGCTCCAATAGTGGAGCATTAGAACCACTACTGTCTCTCCAAAAGGACCATATCTATCTCTCTAATGCCTTGTAGGAGCAGCCAAGGTGTAAAGTCCTCTCTTTGAGTAGCGGGGCTTCTTTTATAACTAGAAGCATGCCTCTTAATATCCCCACAACTCTTGAACTTCCCATATGACTTTTAAATTTATAAAGTACTTTAGACTTCTAAATAATCTTTGGACTTCCAAACGACTTTTCAACTTCAACATGACTTTTGGAGTTCAGTATGTGACCTTTAAACTTCTCCATGTGGCTCTTTTGTCCATGCATGACTCTTCGAATTCTACATATTTATATTTATAATAACTAAAAAATTACATCATTATTTCCACATCATCATGTGGTGAAAATGAGACAAACCACTAACATTGATGAGTTTGACCCATAGTGACTTATGACATAGACTTTATTGAGATGTAACAATGATGCCACCTATGTCTTTAATACTTGATGCATATTTATCATTTTTGTTTCCTTCTACCATCCAAAGGGTCTTGAGATCATATGGAGTCTTTATGGATCACTTCAATCATTAGAATTTGGTGTTCTTTCACTTGTCACAATCAAGAGTTTTTTCGTCCTTGAATGCTTCCATTGGTTGCTTCCTTTGACCGATATCCTTATGCATTCTTGAAATGTTGTTCTAATAACACCTGCAAGTAAGACTACTCATGGCAAGGAAACATCATCCCAGAAAATCTACTCTTCCATCGTGTTTCATGCAAACTTTCCAACTGTGAATTAATACTTTGCTCAGAAGGAGAAGAGTGATTTTTTTGGCATAGGGTGCACTAACAAGGGACAAGGGGCTATGTGTTGGCCACTAACGATGGACTATGTGCTTTTATGAGAAGAGGAAGACTAATGGAGGGTTGAAGGCACAATCAGAAGATGAAATGGAGCTTCAATGTGGATTGTTGATGTGTTATGTGATCAACTATGAAGGCTTGGGAACAAGGAGGGCACAGGGCAAACTACCAAGACTCAAGGGAACCTTGACTAATCAATGTTGGCTCATTGTGTACTCAACTAGGAGAGAGGGCACAAGAAGGGTGCAGTTCAGAAGAAAAAAGGGTTCTTGATGCTTGAGAGTGCACTATGCACTTGGAAGGGAGGCAAAGATAGGCTTGGGCACAGAGCACAGTCTCAAAAAATAAGGAGGGTTTGACTAAGCCTTGAGAGTGAACAATGCACTATCCTAGGTCTAGTGGGCAAGCTTGTGAAAACCAAAATTTGTCTAAGTATGGAAGGTAAGGCATGAGAAAACACAATGAGTTTGGTGTAAAACAAGTGTCACACATACTAAATCATCAATAAAATTCAGGAAAGACCCCATACTGAGACCCCATACTAAGATGTAAATATCAATCTCAATTTACAAACGCTCTCAAAGTATAAAAGACATAGTATGTGCAATTGCGGCAAAAAGTGTCATTTGTGACTAACAAGTGTGCTAAGATTGTGAAGTGAATTATGGATGTTCTTAATGATGAAATGAAACTTAGGAAAGAACAAGGACACTTGAAAAATATATAATAACATGAAACGAAACTTGGCGATCAAAAGTGACACATGATATGAAAATAGGTAGGCTCCAAAATTTGAATGTAGCAAAATTTTGGAGGGTGTTGTAGCAACCAAAACAGATGGTTAACAATGAGAAACAATTATGGGTTATAACAACACCAACCAAGTGTTAATCTAAGTATAGTGTTTAGAAATGGGTTTACGATTAGAGCCAGTGGTTACAAAAAATGTCACAACTCATCGCCAAACCTAGTGACTGCCACAGAAAATTCCAAAAATAAATCGAGTAGTTATTGTTAACCCATGGTTTGGTTATTTGAATGGTGGTGATAGTTGTTTTAAAAAAATTATGAACCAAAGACAAACAAAAATTTACAACCTCGACAATTTTGAAAAATTTTGGGCTGACGATTATATGTTATACGATGATAGTTAACATTTAAAGCCTGTGGTTTTGATTCACAACAAACAGTTACTTGACAATGGCTTGTGGTTTATGTAAAAACAATTGGCAATTTAAAAAAAATGTTTTAAATATAAAACCAATGTGGCAACTGTATGTTGCAATTGTTTCATAGCAATGGAAAAACCAAAATATTATCCACCGAGAGTTTTAAAATACAACAACAGACAGTAAATCAATTGCAAACATTTCAGTGGTGTTTGTATATTGAACAACTATTAAGTTAACCACCATGTGGAACCTACACCTTGAGGTTCCACATATATCCGCCAGTCAATACACAACATCATAGCATCGCAGTTTGAATGTTCCAATGGTAAGATAAATATAGTGAACAATTAAGGAGCTATCAATAATAGTCTAAATTTGTATAATAATTAAAATGACGAGTTCGATTGTTTGTTTTAAATGATTTAAAATTGTTTTGTTTTTATTACAAAATGGGCACAAGAGGGCACTGAACCCAAGACCCATCGCGATCCAGTGACCCACGAAATATGCTTTGGGAAATAGGTTATGGGCCTACACCTTGTAAAGTCCACCGACACTTTAATATTAAAACCCATGCATTCCATTTAGAATGGGGAGTCGAGAGCTAAAGTGTAACAACTCATGTCCAAATTGCATGTATTAAAGTTAATAAATGAAAAATAAGACCTTGTTCATGGAACACATATTCCAAGATGAATGTTGGGAGAAACATAGCGATGGGGATCACTTGTGATTAATTAATGGCTATGGAAATTGGCAAAGGCAATGACAACGGCTTTGGAAAGGCATGAGACATTTATTGGCATTTTATTTATGAAAATGATGGAAATTAGGAGAAAAGGAAGGTGAAAGGTCATAAGTTTCATGTGAGGAGGAAAATGAAGGAAAATAATGGAAAATTGAATGAAATAGAGGCCTCATTAATAAAAAGGCTTATGAGGATTAGTTTGGAGACTATTGTCAGTTTTAGCTTGGAGCTCTCTATTATACTCTCTCCCTCATACTATTGGACACTTAGAGTTTTCTTGGAACACCCTTGGAGGAGTGTGTCATACTTGGAGTTTTGGAGCAAGAAGGAAAAGGAAAATAAGGAAGGAGAAAGAAGACATTGGGATTAACAACTAAAATGGTTTTTTCTTGCAGGTACTGAGTTGCATTTATGATTACCTTGCTAGTTTTGGCATGCATGGCACATGCATGTAGTTTCTTGGTTATGATATTTTATTGGCATGGTTGAATTCTTGGATTACTGGTGAATTTCCGTAGCCTTTCCATTTCCTCGATAGCCGTGGTGTTGTGGGTGGCTTTCTTTTTGTTTTCTGGTTGGTTCTCATGTTCCTTTGGCTGTGAGTTGAGTTACTAGTTCCTAGAATTCTTGGTTGGACAAATGCTCTAGAAGTCCTCTAGCAAATTGGGTTGAGTTACTAGTCCTGGAAGCCTTGGTTGGAAAAACGCTTTGGAAGCCCTTGGTGGGTTGAGCTACTAGTATTGGAAGCCCTGGTTGGGCAAATGATCTAGAAGCTCGACAACAACTATGGGTTGAGTTACTAGTCTTGGAAGCCCTAGTTGGAACAAATTCTCTGCACACCTGGAAAAATTGGGTAGAGACCAATCTATTGATGGTTAGTGATGTCCAATAGTGAGGTGGAATCACTAGTTGAGGAATGAGGTGGTTTGGCCTCTCGAAGCCCTGGTTTAGTTTTGTTGGATTTGTTCCATGAGATCCCACGTTCATACTTGGAATATGGCACATGGGTTATTGGTTGAAAGAGAGATTTGGTTCAACCTAGTCTACGGTTGGGTGGTACGTGGAAGTCCTAGAATGTTGGAAATACTAAGCAGGGGGTGAACCAGTGTTTCTTTTTAATTGTTCCTTGTTTCACCAAAACATTTATATATGGAACACAAAAATAGAGAGTTGGAATAAATGCTTTTATTAACACAAACAGTGCAATGAAATAGATACAATATATAAATGGTTGCAATCAGTTGCCAAGCACCAATTTGGACACCAACTTGGACTTTAGTGAGGCTCCAACCTCCAGAGCACCAACTCTGTTTTGCCAAGGCAATAGTTCTGCACTTAGGAGCACCAAATCCCAAGGATTCCAATCATTTTAGTTCAGAGGCTCCAACCTTGTGGGCTCCAACCCTAACCTGGCATAAATTGTTTTTGTTGTAATTCTTTGCTCCCAAGCCTGCTGAGCTTCTACTTCGCTCTTGTTCTCCTGCTTCTCCTACCTCTCTTGCCTCTGCCTGAACTTTTGCTTCCTCTCGCTCTGATTATACCACACTCTCCTTATTCTCTGTTTTTGTATCTTCCTGATGCCTCTGACTGTCGGTTTACTCTTTCTACTGCCCCTTCTGCTTCCTCAATCCTCACTTCAGCTTCCTCTGCACTGGCTTGTCCTCTTTGGCTCTTTGGCTTCCTCTATGTTGGCTTGTCCTTCAACTTCCTGGCTTTTCGACTTCCTTAGTTTCTTCATGCTCACTAACACAACTAGGACACGTTGATTCAACGGCGAGGATTGAATACACAGAGAAAAATTGCTACATAAAAACTGTAATACAGGCCCCTTTTTTTGTAAGAATATGCAAACACAAGTCTTTATTGTTCACGGAGAGAATTCATTGGAGAGACAGTACCAACAAGGAAGCCTCACCTACCATGTCGCCATCGCAATTCTCAATCGCCATCGTTCAGGCCTCCTAAACTATCAGGTGCGTTTTTATGGATTTTGGCCTTCAAACCCCGCACAATACAAATTTCGAAATACATAGGAATATATGAAAAAATGACTGAAATGCTAAAGGTCGGACTTTAAATTTATTACACCCACATCTATACCTACATTGGGTCCGCAGTGTAATCGCAATCGGTAGTCGCAGCTTCTGGAGGTCTGCAACATATATCGCAATCAACGCTTTATAGAGTGACAAGGCTTTGCAATATATGCGATACATAACTCCCGATATGACACACGCGATATTATTATAGGCTGTTTTGAATTCCTCCGTCGAGTCCATACATATATATCGTAATTGCACTTAGTGGCACATAACTGAACCCATTGATTTCATATTGTCGAATATTATATATATATTTATTTACTATTATATATATTTATATGTATATGGATATGTATAGTATATGTATATGTATATGTATATGTATTGTATATGAATTGTATATGTATGTTATGTATATGTATATGTATATGTATATGTATATTTGTATATGTTATATGTTGTATATGTACTATATTGATTATATGTATATATTGTAATATACCCCGCCCTCATACCTGGGATATATATTTATTTGTCGGCTCCGATAGTGTAAATGCATATCATGTATTATGTTGCTCCGTCTCTGCCTTTAACTCTTCGCTAAGATCATTATTATATATTATATTTATATATAAGATATAGTATGTTGTATGTTGTATTCTGCTCTTTTGGCACTTTGCATGTTTACTCCCGTAAGACTCCTTTCATATAGTTCTCCGATAGGATTATCATGCCTCGACAGCTCTATTTGGCTCCTCGATATTTTTTTCTTTGGGATATTTTATATGACCTATATATATAATATATATATGCTCCTCGTATAGGCTGTTTCACCTCCTCTGGCATGTTAACTCCTCTTTTTGATAACTTCTTCCTCTCGGTTCTTCTTGGGTATGTATTACATGCAACGCTCCTTTGATGTGGCTCCTCTTGCTCCAATGTATTCGTTTGGCTTTGCAATGACCTCCTCTGATGGATTTTTCCTTTTCTAATATGCCTCTCTTACTCTGATATTCTGCAATACTCTTTAAGCATAAGCGACAGCTTCGATATGCCTCCTTTGTTAACTCCTCCATTAACAAACTCTTGCTCCTGGCTTGGTTATCCTAATGGCCTTGCTCCTGTCTCTTCATGGATCTATTCTTCTTCCCCTTCATGGATCATCTAGTATCTAGAATATTTCCATGTTGACATCAATGACAACCTAGGTCAACAATCTCCTCCTTTGTTATTGATGGCAATATTCTTCTTCTATCCCCCTTTGACATCAATGGCAAAGGAGTTCTCTAGGACTCCCCCCTATTAAACTACTTCTATTCTTCATGAATGGTAGGTCTTCATGGGTCTGTGAGTCCCCCTGTCATAGTGCTCTTGTTTTTACTCAAGATAGAAGGATTGATGCTTTATCATCAATTAGCACATTATTCCCTCTTCATGTCTTAGAACTACTTTATCATGGCTTCAACAATTCTTAAGATGCTCTACTTCAATGCTTTCAATCAAATTGCAAAGAGCCATACACCAAGTGTCCAAGTCTAGGTTTTTATGCTTCAATCCATATTGTTGTCTCCATAGTCAGAATTGAGAGGCCTTCATAGTCTGAATCAAGAGAAAATGCCACTGAAACTGTCTTTCTTGTTATCTTTCTTCAGAACCGAGTTCCTTTGTGTTTTTGTGCTTCTCCTTAAGTTACTGCCATTCAGTGTTCAACATCATTTCATTTGGATGAAATGGTGTGAGGTTGTGCCTCACTGTTTTTTGTTGTATTTTCTATGCGACCAATATCAGCTTAAGTTATATTTAACTGCACAACATTCTCCTTTCTATGAGCCATCTTTTCATTTTGTTATTGTACATATCTCAACAAGTTATTTTCGCTAGCAGATTTAGATATCCTATCCGTGATTGTATTTTAAATTCATTTTGCTGATTTGCATCTTCTTGCAACGCTTCAGTTTTTTTATATGCTGTCAGTTGCTCTTACTTCAAACTCCATTCTAGATGTATCTTTTTGTTTGAAGATTGCCTCTATTAGTGTCCATAATTTATTTATTCTCACATTAAATCCCTTAGTCAAGACATTTAACATCTGTAATATCAGCACCATAGTTATTTTCCCTATTTCTCTAGCATTATATGACCTTCTCTATTGCTCCAAATACTACTTAGTGATTAAGTGGAAAGTATCTTTAACAACAGACCAAAGAATGGTTACAGGATCATGTTCTTCAATGGAGTACTCTTGAGAAATGATTTTTATCAAAGAATGATTGTTAATATAGCTCAACAAGGATTTCATAAGGACCCTTTCACTAATGCTTCTGCAATAATGATCAAGAATCACAGGCTCCCCCTAACTGTATACATCATCTGTTTTGGCAAAATCTTTCCATCAAATGCTTAGGTTGTCAAAATTCAGGCCAATGACATGTATTGTTGTCTAGAGAGTTCAAGGGGCTTTCAGATTATATTTGCTTCCTTCTAAATACTTGAGTAACATTCTTCTTTTGCATGGTTCTAGCTTGTGTTAGAGCCCAAGTTAAGTTACAATCACGTGCCATATGACCAATTTTATGACACTTGAAGAATTCAACATTGTTCATGAATAAGAATTCATGATTTCTTCCTGCAAAATTGTTTCTTGGAGATTGTTGGGGACCATAATATATATCTTTATGAGATGGTTGGGTACCATAACATCTATCTTTATGATATGCTTTACAATCTTTTGCCATGTGACCAAAGTTTGTACAAGAATAAAAATAACCAAAAAATGAACTTTGGTACCTAGGAGATGGAGATTTCTTTGATGTACTTCTGAAGTCTTTCTTCCTTGAGATCCTTTGATGATCACCATTTCCTCTCGCATCTTTGACATCATCTACATTTCTTCTTGGAGCAGGATTTCTTCCATTTTAGCCTTGATGTTTCTCCTTGCCTTTGTTAAAACTAGGAGCATCACCATTTCTTTCTGGCTTCTTCACATCCCTTTTGTTTGAAGCATTATCATTCTTGTTTTAGGATTCACCTGCATACCTGAGACCTGATTTATCAAATGGACATCTGTCATAGCTGAGCATCTCATCCAAGGCCTCAGAGCTCTTCAAGGTTTTGTTCATTCCTTCAACATTTTTCCTGAGGAAGACAATCTCTTCTTCCAACATTTCACACTCATTATTCTTATTAGCAAGTTGTTTCTCAGTTTCTTCCTTGATACGAGTAACTTCATCTACTTCTATTTTAAGGGAGATGATATCTGACTTTATTTTGCATATTTCTTCATCCTTTGCTTTTAGTTGACATATCATGGTGTTTCTTTCCTTTCCTACTTCATCAACCTGTCCTTCTATGACTTCCAATGCTTCCATTGTCTTCTCAGCTCCTTGTGCTTGTTTCCTTGCTTCTTATAGTTGAGATTTGAGAGAGGATACCTCTAGCTTGTACTGACCAATCTCTTCTTAATTTTGTTCAAGCTCTTGTGCCTTTGTTCAAATTGACTTGACAAGGTATCTTCCTGTTTATTTGCTTTATCCAATTGATTTGTCATGGATATGACTTCTTCATGATGCTTTCTTTTGCTTTGATGAAATTCCTTCTTAATATTAGCAAGCTCTTCATCCCTTTCTTGTACTTGAAGCTTGACAAGGTCAATTGTATCCCTTGTTTGATCTTGTTCACCAGCTAGTGGTATCTTCTTAAGTTCCTCATTTTCCTTTTTCAAAATGTTAATCTCTTCCATGGCAGCCATAAGTTGAGTGAGGAGATCTTCTACAAAATCTTTTTCATTCTCTTCATCTTCTAGGTCTTCTTTAGCCTTGATGTCATCATTCTTATTTTCAACTTCTATGATGGGTTCCGGATTTCCTTCTTGATTTCCATCATCTTCTTGACTAATGGTCATGGTTAATGCTCCTTTTGAGGGAAGGTCATGAAGTTTGTCCCATATACCCTTTGCTAATGAATATTTTCCTAGATTGTTCTTTATAGAATTAGGCAGCCCATTTAAGATTGCCTTCATTTCTTTTGCATTGTACTCCTTGGATTCTCCATCCATCCTGCTATCAACAATCATTGATTTCTAGATTTCAATGCCTTGAGTCTGTAAGAAATTCCTCATTCTTGATTCCCATATATTAAAGTTCCCATTGAACCATGGAGCCTCCTCAAATTGATTGTCTTCTATTTTAGCAGTAGAGGGAGACACATCGTTAGGAGGATTGGAGACTTTCTTCCTTGAATTCACCATTTGTGTTCTAAAGATCAACCTTCAAGCTCTTAGGCTTTGAATGAAGGTATTGGCTCTGATACCAATTGTTGGAAATATTGGGGGGGTTGAATTAGTGTTTCTTTTTAATTGTTCCTTGTTTCACCAAAACATTTATATATGGAACACAGAAATAGATAGATGGAATAAATGCTTTTATTAACACAAACAGTGCAATGAAATAAATACAATATATAAATAGTTGCAATAAGGTGCTAAGCACCAACTTGGACTTTAGTGAGGCTCCAACCTCCAGAGCACCAACTCTGTTTTTCCAAGGCAATAGTTCTGCACTTAGGAGCACCAACTCCCAAGGATTCCAATCCTTTCAGTTTGGAGGCTCCAACCCCGTGGGCTCCAACCCTAACCTAGTATAAACTGTTTTTGTTGTAGTTCTCTACTCCCAAGCCTACTGAGCTTATGCTTCACTCCTGTTCTCCTACTTCTCCTACCTATCTTGCCTCTACCTGAATTTTTGCTTCCTCTTGCTTTGATTATACACACACTCTCCTTATTCTCTGTTTTTGTATCTTCTTGATGCCTTTGACTGTCAATTTCCTCTTTCCGCTACCCCTTCAGCTTCCTCAACGCTCACTTTAGCTTCCTTTGTGCTGGCTTGCCCTCTTCGATGCTTTGGCTTCCTCTGCGTTGGCTTTTCCTTCAACTTCCCAGATTTTTGGCTTCCTCGGTCTCTTCGTTCTCACCAACACTCCTGGGACAAATTGATTCAATGGCAAGGACCAAATAAATAGAGAAAAACTACTACATAAAAAACTATAACAGAGACCCCTTTTTTTTGTAAGAATATGCAAACACAGGTCTTTATTGTTCATGAAGAGAATTCATTGGATAGACAGTACCAACAAGGAAACCCCACCTACCACATCACCGTTGCAATTTGCAATCACCATCATTCAGGTCTCCTAAACTATCGGGTGCATTTTTATGCATTTTGACCTTCAAACCCCACGCAATACAATTTTCGAAATACACAGGAATATATGAAAAATTGACTAAAACAATAAGGGTCGGACTTCAAATTTATTACACCTACATCTATACCTGCATTAGGTCTGCAGTGTAATTGCAATCGGCAGTCACAGCTTCTGGAGGTCCGCAGCATATATTACAATCGGCGCTTTATAGAGTGACAAGGCTTTGCAATATATGTGATACATAACTCCCGATATGGCAGACAGAATATTATTATAGGTTGTTTTTAATGCCTCCCTCGGGTCCCTACATATATATCGCAATCAGTGGTTCGGGGGTGACAACCCTTTATACATTGTGACGTGAAAGTCCGAATGGGCAGACACGATGTTATTAAGGGTTTTTGCTATAACCCGTTCAGGTTCGTGTATATACTCCTCCACTCTTAACTTAAACCATAACTTGATTTCTACCAATATTATGTTACATCACATTTTAATGGTCCTTGGGTCCATATATATATATATATAATATATTTGCAACGGGAGTTTTGAGTAGTGCACATAACTGAACACGCTGATTATCATATTGTTGATATATTATATATATATATATAATATATATATATATATATATATATATATACATATAATATATATATATATATATATATTATATATAATATATATAAATATATATATATATATATCTTTTCGCTCCGATAGTGTATTCCGACATAACTATGTTTTCTGCCTCTGATGGCTCTGTTTTCTCCTTCGATATGTTCTTCTTTGGTATATATATATGACAGATATATATGGCTCCTCTTGTAGCTCCGATAGCTCTGTTTTCCCTCCTCTGGCATGTTAACTCCTCTTTTGATGACTTCTTCCTCTCGGTTCTTCTTGGGCATGTATTACATGCAATGCTCCTCCGATGTGGCTCCTCTTGCTCCAATGTTTTCCTTTGGCTTTGCAATGACCTCCTCTGATGTTTTCTGATATGCCTCTCTTGCTCTGATATTCTATAGTACTCTTTAAGCATAAGCAATAGCTTTGATATGCCTCCTTTGTTAACTCCTTTGTTAACAAACTCTTCCTCATGGCTTGGTTGTCTTGATGGCCTTGCTCTTGTCTCTTCATGGATCTGTTATGCTTCCCCTTCATGGATCATCTAGTATCTAGAATATTGCCATATTGACATCAATGACAACCTAGGTCAATATAGACCTAGTTGAATTTTGAATATGTTAATAAGATATTCTTTCCTCTTGTATTTTATGGGTAAATATACTTGTTTATATTTGCTTTCATAGATGTTGTATCCTTGTTATTTATGTTGGTTATGAGCATGTTTTATGACAATGATGGTGTATCGATCCCATCATGTTTTGATTTGTAAATGAATGAACAATGAATATATGACCTAATACATGATAATTCAACTAATGTGATAAGGCATCAATGCTTCTTAGCGATTCTAAGATAAGTATGAGACCCCTATGCTCAAATATGTTGATATGACCTGTAGATTGCATATTTCTCACATGTTTGAGGAAATGCCTATCATGGCCAGTAGGGGTCAAATCAAGTCATTGATCAAGTATTTACATTAGTATTATTATTTTTATACTATTTTTCATTCATGGAAGTTTCATGAAGTTATGGGTAGTGGCTTGAGTCCTGGCCCTGAAAAAGTGGCACATAATCGGAGGTCTCTAGCTCAGAACTAGCTAAAAACTCTCTAACCACTTGCACGCCCTTGTTGCGGGAATGACTGGAGGGTCCCAGTCGTATGCATGCCCATGTCATGAGAGAGATTGAGGCTTTAGGTTAGTAAAATGTTAAGTTACCTCAGGGGTTGGTCACCTAGAAGGGTTGGTTGTCTCCTAAAGGTTTTGTAACATGTGTAGAAGGTCAGATTGGTTGTGTTTTGTTGGTTCCACTTCCTTAACTATAAATGGGGAGTTGACACATATCATAGTAGCCTCTCATCACATATTTATCCCCATAGCTTGGTTAACTTGGGTAAATGTGGGAGGAGGGTTGTTTCGGAGTGTTATCAGAGCATGGTTCACCCCTTGGACTAAATGGGTGGTGTGTTGGTCATGCATTCATGTCAGTTGCATATATGTGTTCCTTATGCCTTTAGTCTATGTGTTTGTTTCATATGCATGGTGTTGGCCATGGTTACAGTTGTGTTTTCATGTGAAAGTTGAAGGTGTCATTGTTGAATGTGGTCAGCATGTGTGTATGTTGGTTATGCATTGGTTATACATGCCAGTGTTTATATGTTGTTATGCATACATTGACATGGTTGGATTTGTCATGCATGAGGTCATGGTATGTGGTTGGTATGGTCATGCATTGATGATTGGATAATGGTTGAAATAATGATTAAATGTGGATATGATTATGTTTATATATGTATTGTGGACCTAATCTGGTTGATCTTGTAGACAAGATATCATCCCCTGAACTAAATCATGATACATTGGTTTGTTTATGATTTGGTATACCTAACATGATATATCTTGCAGGAAGAGAAGAAAAAAGATGACTAGAAAGATGGTAGACTACAGTTCCTGAGACTCTCCCTATGAATCAAATGAGAAACATGGTCTTGGTCATTCTTCTGACTTAACAGACACATTGAGAAGTTTGAAGGCAAAAATAAGAATTTCTAAAGATGATAATGACAAAATGATTCAGGCATAGGAGAAACAAGTAGAAGTTAATGTAGTAATCCTTCAGAGTTTTTTAGAATTGCAGAGATAGGGGCCACTTTGGATCAACCATGGGCAGGAGGACAAAACTAATGAGGCATATATCAGTAGGTCTCATGGTGGACACAGGTCATATCGAGATGAAATGATCAGAGATGGAAGGTTCCTGGATACTACGGATAGGAGAGGTGATGGACACATATACTATTATAGTTCTAGTTCTAACAGGAAATATGATCATAGTCATTATCATCCTCACAAGAAGGGTGATAGGGGATATTTGTCAGATGAGTTCAAGAAAGAAAAGCCACTTACATTTGATGGGGAAATGAAGAAGTCACGGGATGAAAAAGCATGGTTGCTTGGTATGAATAAGTTCTTTAGGTTGCATGATTACTCAAAAAACATGAACACCAAAATAGCTACATCCAGTCTTAAAGGTAAAGAAAATATCTGGTGGGAAGATGTAAAGAATGTTAGAGGTATTTACGATGAGGAGTTTACTTGGATCGAGTTCGAGAGACTATTAAGGAAGAAGTATCTATCAGAGAGATACTATGATGACAGGGAAAAATAATTCTATGAGCTAAATATGGGATCTATGACCAATGAAGAGTACACTAGCATATTTTTGGAGTTATTAAGGTATGTGTCTTACCTCAAGGAGGAGAAAGAAAAGATCCAAAGAGTCATTTGTGGGTTTCGAGTAGCATTCAAAGACAAGATTGAGTTTGATGATCTTAGATCATTGGAGGAGGCCATTCAGAATCTAAAGAATTGTTTTGAGAAATGAAAGTGTAGATCTGAGACTAAGGTGAACTGGAAAGGTAATGCAAACAATAAAGGAAAATGGGACAAGAAGTTAACAAGACCTCAAGATACAAGTAACAAAGAGAATGAAACCCTACATAAGAACTTCAATGCATATGATAGAGGACAAAGATTTCAATTTGAGGAGAAGAACAAGGGTGAGGGTTAGAAGCCCTTGCATTGCTAGAATTATGGAGAAGACAATCGTTTGAGATGTTTTCCACAACATCAAGTTAGTAGACTACAAATGTACAATGCACAGGAAGCACTGACAATGGGGGATGTTGGACAGATTATTCCACAGATCTATGCAACATTGGAGAACAGGTAGGCATATCACCAAGCATATATTATCGAGATAGATGATAAGCTTTATGATCAGGTTGTTTTTATTTTGATTGACCTTGGATCTAATTATAGTTATGTTAACCTTGACCTAGTAGATAAGTGTGGTTTGAAAAAAGAAGTGCATGTAGTTGGAAACATGAAAATATCTCTAGGTGAGAAGTTGAATTGTTCTCACTACTCCATGGGCTTGCAAAACATATTCCCACAACAAACATAAAATTTTGATCCCAACATGGTCACCTTCAAATATGTCGTTTGTTCTACATAATAATGCACAAGGAGATTTCTTCAACAAAAATAAGCACTAGATAAGAAAACCAACACAAATTTTGCTAAGGTCAGAGAGGCATAATTAACTAGCAAATAAGCCATGAGAACCTACAGAGTGTTGACCTGGTGCAATAGCTAGACATAATTTTTATCCATAGGTTTGGTGAGAATAGAGAGATTTAGGTACTGAGGGAGTGTTACCAGTGAAATAATTAGCACCCTTGTGAGGGAAATGATTAGGTCAGACACGTAATTGTAGAATGGTGGAGCACCCAGACTAAAAAACCACAAAAATAGTGCTTAGGAAAGGAGGCCATACATTGTGGCTAAAACTTGAGCAGGATAGGAGTATGTTTTCTCTGATACCATGTTAAATTCTCACAAAAAATAATGGGAAAAATTAGGATAACTCGCGATATGCATATTATTCAAAAAGATATGCATATAAATACATGTTTTCTAGCCATTGGTTTCATATTCCAAGAGTTCATTTGTAATCCAATGATTGTTCACATTCCACATCATAACCCTTAGTGGATTAAGTGTCCAACACACTAGATTTGGAATTTTTTGTAAAATACATCACCTCCTGCGCGATAGCAACAACATCCATAATATTCCATTTTTTTTAAAACCAAAATTATTCTTGAGAAATAAACATGTTCAAGATATTAGGAGTTCTTACAATCACCTTTGACATAAGTTTGTATAGTACATTAAAAAAAGTTATTGGGAAATAATCTATGAATGAAGAACCTTCCTATGTCTTAAGATAAGACATAGGAATTATTGAGTCCAATAGTTTACCTTGTTCTTTAGATTAATTAACAACCTTGAGTAGATCATCCTTAAAAAATTATGGAACCTAAAATAGAATTCCACTAGAAACCCATCCATTCCAATACTTTTTTATTTTTGCTTAGAATGTAGAGAAACAAGGATCTTTGATTCTGTTACTTCCTCAATCAGAGAGGCATTCATTTCCTTGTTGATGGATGAGGGGGAAAGATAAACCACCTATAGAATGTCTTAGATTGGGCATCCTAGAGAAAGAGTGAATGGAAGTATTGAGCACCTTCCTCTACTTTATCCTCAAAGGAGATCATAGTGGCACCATCCTTAAATTATCTCCATATGGTATTCATTTGTTTATGATAGTTTACAAACTAATGAAATGATTTTATTTTTTTTTCATTAGAATCAAACTAGACTTCACATATCTTAAGATGCCAATGATATTATTACAACAAAAGTAGGTTATGTATTATCTCTTTAAGAGGTTGAAGCTCATGTAGAGACACTAAATTGATTGAGCTAAAATGAAGAGTACAATGAATATTTTATAGGTTTGCTTAAAGCAACTCTAGTTCCTTAACCAAATTGGCTTGATGATCTTTGGCCCAAGCGCAAGAAAATATTTTAAGAGTATGAACATTCTCCATGAATTGTGCCATATATGAACAGTCCTCCTAAGGAGTGAAGTATGTCCATGAAGAGTGAATAAGTTTGCAATATTCCTCCTCTTGTATCCATGTCAGATTGTAACTAAAAGGATAGGAAGTGTTGTTACCCTTGGTACTGATATGAAGTAGTATAAGCCTGTGGTCTGAAATTAACCCATATTCAACAAAATATTTAAAGGCACAATAATAGTTCCATAGCTCCTCGAAGATGAGGAATCAATCAACATGCTTTCATACTTCACCACCATCAAATCATTTGTTCCTCCATGTTGGCATAAAATTGATAGGATCAATGTCAATTAAACTATGACAAGAAATAATATCCTGAAAGAAAGCACTCTAGGGATCTTGGCACAAATTCAGACCCTAAAATTCATAGGAATAAGTAGTGAAGTTTAGGTTACCACCAAAAATTGCGCAAGGATTTGAGAAGGAACTTGTTGTGACCATATCCTCCTAGAACAAGGTGAAGTTAGTATAGGTCCCATATAAATTTACAACTGAAATATGAAAATCAAGATCTTTAATTTTTAATTTAATAATAATTGTAGAAGGTAGAAGGGAGGAAGAAATCACAGAGAAATTACAGCTCCATCATGAGATGAGACCTCTAGAATGATCGTCAACATCCAAATCACTGAAAGAATATTTCTTTGAGAACACCTCTAATAATCTTCTTACTTTATCTCTAAGAACATTATTTGCTTAATGAGAATGACGTGAGGCTTGTGAGAAGAAACCAATCATTAAAGGGCTAACAATTTATGGGCACACCCTAACCCTTTGGTGTTGAATGATAGAATAATAATTTGGACAAAGAGGCAACAAATATTCCTACTCTAAGGGCTCTGGATATAAGAACCTGATCCCCCCTTTTTGTTTCATTTAGTGCCCTTTATTGGGATTTATGGAGGTTGGACTTGCAATCAATTGTATTCATGACCAAAGGATCTAGGGCAAGGCCTGTGCTAGAAGGGGGTTGATCCAAAGACCTGGATCAGGAGTGAAGGGCATATTTTTTTTATCATAAAGGGAGGGATCCCAAGAGGAAGGGTGATGGAGTGGCTCAGATGAAGGGAGGAGTAGGAGGATGAGGGGGTGAGGGGGTAAGAGACCAAATGGGGGAGTGAGGAATGAGTGAGGGTAGGAAATGGAAGGGGTGGTTCTAGAGGATCTAAGGAATAAGAGGATACTAAGAGAGAGGAAGGCCCATTAGGGGCCAAAGGGGAAGCCAAGGGTAAGCCAAGGGAGGTAATATAGAGATGTATCTAAATAAGTTGTTCATGCAAAGCCCTTTGCAGCTGAACCACTATTAGAAGGAGGGATAGTGATGACCAGATCACTTAGCCTAGAGGAAGAAGGATGTGAAGAGGAAGAAGAGACCTTATTTCTTGAATGCTTCCTCCTCTAAGAAGAAGCAAAGTACGGAGCATGAAGTTGAAAATCCTCCCAAAGGTGGCCAATCTCATGGAAAAAGAAGCATCAAAATGGAAGCTTCCACTAGTCAATTTTCTAAATCCATTTGTGACCATTTGCCTCAATCTCTATGTCAACAAGAAGACCATCCTTTATTCTGACTTCAGCATGAATCTAGGCCCATCTATGATTGAGTTTGGTCTCCCATCCAAGCTTTGAGCTAATAAAAATATACAATTTTTTTTTGGATAGGCAGAAGAATATCTTCTTGAAGGGGAGGGGAAACCTAGGAAAAATAGTCCATACTTTACTAATCCAATGACTCCCTAGAAGGGTCAAAATTTAGAAACCAGGGTTGAAGGGAGAAGCTAACTTTGGCCTAGGTCCAATTGCACTCCTTGATTATTTTGCAGTCCAATTTCAACTGGAATATGAAGGCCAACCACCCCAATTGAAGTAGATGAAAAATGGGAGAGTGTCCAATTATGGGCACACGAGAATTCTTAATCCAACCGCTAATACCCGAGATCTTGTAACTACCACTAGAGCGCCCTATGAGGGATTTACCTCATAGTTCCAAAACTTGAGAGAAAGCGAGAGATATCCTCACCAACAAGAAAACTTACCAAACCATATCACCTCACAATTCATTTCTTCTTCTACCTTCCTAAGTCGACATTTAGACCATGAACCAAAGGCACACCATGGTTGGATTCTAAAGAAAAAGGGGGAAAGAGATTACATTTTTCCAAAAGGGAAAGGGCCAAGGATGGACAAGTAATAAGAGGGGAACATAGACAAAAGAAAGAAGGCAAGGGAAACCCATACTGAGATGAGGGAGGAGGAAAAGAGGTAAGAGAGGTAGTAAGTGCAAAGGAAAGTGAGGAGCTGAAAAACATCAATTTTTTTGGAGGAAAGGGCAAAGCACCGACACATCATGTGGAGATCTCCAACTGGGAGACAACTACAGGGGAAAAGACAAGGTTAGGTATGTAGACAATCTAATCTTCCCCCAAATATTTCATAATGCGAAAGCGACTGAAAAAGGGTTGGAAAAAGAAGGGGGAGATAACTAGAAGGTGGAAAAAACTTAACATGAAT
Organism: Pinus taeda; assembly: GCA_000404065.3. Classification (NCBI taxonomy): domain Eukaryota; kingdom Viridiplantae; phylum Streptophyta; class Pinopsida; order Pinales; family Pinaceae; genus Pinus; species Pinus taeda. The sequence goes on from APFE031337821.1 coordinate 33,654, forward strand.
GAAGAAACCATACCCTTATCCTTCGGGGAACACCGAGAGGACTACATGTAATGTCACAAGGCTGTAGATCCATCTCCAAAAATATTTTCACACACACACACACACACATATGTTGATAATGATGATCGCAATGATGATGATGATGATGAGGATGTGTAATATTTTGTGAGACTGATGAGGTATATCATAAAAATAAAGGGAATTTAAGTAGATATTTTTAAAATCTCATTTTGATCTTTTGAACATGGTGGAAATGAAAGTACCAAGGTCATTAATATTTTCATTAAGTAGTGCCTAAAGAGTAACTTTGTGTAACACCCTCCTCCCACATTTACCCAAGTTAACGAGTTTGTTGCAGTAAACATGTGACGAGAGGCTACTACATTCTGATTCAACTCTCCATGTCAGTTAAGGAAGTGGAACCAACAAAACACAACCAATCTGACCTTCTGCACATGTCACAGAACCTACAAGAGCCAACCCACCCTTCTAGGTGATCAACCCTTGAGAAAACTTGACACTTCACTGCCTTAGAGCCCCATATGCTCCCATGACATGGGCATGCCTGCGACTAGGGCCCTCCAGTCTCTGTCACAACATGGGCATGCAAGCAACTGGGGTCTTTTTTAGCTATTTATAAGCATGCGACCCCAAATTTTGTGCCACCTTTTCAAGGCTAGGACTCAGGCCACTACCCAAAACTCCATGAAACCTTCAATAATGAAAAGTAACGTCGCGACAACGACAAAAATGAAAATAATTGAACAAAGACTTGATTGGACTCCTACTAGCCATGACAAGCATTTCATCAAACATGCCACAAATATGCAATCTATAGGTTATAACAATATATTTGGGCATAGGATCTCATACTTATATGAGAATCACTAAGAAGCATTGACACCTTATCACATTAGTTGCATTATCATCAATTAGGTCATATATTCATTGTTCATTCATTTACAAATCAAAATATGATGAGAGCCATACATCATCACTGCCATAAAACATACTCATAACCAACATATAAAAAACATAAATAATAAGGATGCAACAACCATAAATTCCACATATGAACCAATACATTTTCTCATAAAATACCAAGGAAAGGAACTCTTATTAATGAATGCAAAAGCCAACTGGGTATGGGACTTCCATGAACCACCTGACCATAGATTGGCTGAACTAAATCTTTCTTTCAACTAATCACCCTTGTGCCATATTCCAAACATGAATGTGGGACTCATAACCAAACTCAACTAGGGCTTCTTGAGGCTACACCACCTCAGCCTCATCAATAGAATTAGGCTTTACTGTAATCCTGACTGGATCATTAGGCCAAACAATAAACATATATTTCCAAGATTTACCATAATCCTCACTGGATCACTAGGCGATAAACACGAATGGATGCCACCGGATTTCTCCACTTTCACCGTGAGGAGTTTGCCTATCTCCTAGTCTCTAGGATTTACCACAATCCACAGTCTGATTCAAGGATCACTAGACCATAACTAAGACACCAGTCTTTGGGATTTACTGCAACCCACACTGGATCACTAGGCCCTAACCAAGACTCCACTCTCCAATATTTACCATAGATCCCATCCTTGGATTCCTAGACCTGATGGAGAACACCCACCTCTAGGATTTACCGTATATCCCGCCATTCACCAGTCGAGGATTCCTAGGCCCACCGAGGAAACAAAAAATTTGTAATTACCACAAACCATAGTATGATTCAGGGGTTACTAGGCCATGTGTTCTTTCTTTCAAATATCCACCTCACTCAGTTTCGAATCCATACAACAATCTAGCTCAACCAAAACATGAGAACACATCACACCATGGCTATCTGGAAATGGCAAGGCAAGGCTAAATAACACTATCACACCTAGAAAAACCCATGCCCATGACAATCAGAGAACCAAGAACACACATGCATAACCATGCATGCCAAAACTAGCAAGGAAATCATACATGCAAATCGATACCTACAAATAATCCCGTTGTAGCTGATCGATCCTACTTTTCCTTGCTTAATCCTTTCTTACCCTTTCCTTCTTTTCTCTTCTAGATCCAATGCCGAAGTGCTCCGAGAAAACTCTAAGTGTCCAAGAGTGTGTGAGAGAGAGAATAGAGAGAGCTCCAAAACTGAACTAAGAAAAGGTACCAATTGATCCTCAAAAGCATTTTTTTATTAACGAGGCCTATATTTCTTCATATTTCCATTATTTTCCTCCTCACATGTAACTTATGACCTTTCACATTTTTTTCTCCTAATTTCCATTAGTTTCATAAATAAATTGCCAAAATTTCATTTTCCCTTTCCAAATCCTTGGCCATTGCCTTTGCCAATTTCCTTAGCCATAATAAATTTAAATGAACACCCACCCTAGGATGTTTTTCCCAACATTCAGCTTGGAATAAGTGTCCCATAACCGTGGTTATTGTTTTTCCTTTGTTAACTTTATTACATGGAATTTTCACCAAGGTTGTTACAGAACCCTCCCCCTTGGGGGAATACCATCCTTGGTGTTGAGTGACAACTACAACCAATAGGACTGTTGTAAGCAAAACATATTTCCCATGGAGCTTTATAACTTAGCTTGATGTAGTATTTACAATGATCAACCTACTGAAAAGAAAACCATCATGAAAACATAACAGCATGACAACCATGATGACATGACACCCATACCACTTATTGGAGATTAATAACAAAACTCATATGTACATAAGACAAAAAAATCACACGAAAACATAGACCAAAAAAAATTTCTCAACCAATGAATAAGGAAGGATACATAGCCCACATCTGATCCACCATCTCCCACATAGCTTCGTCGGGCCCAAAGTGCTTCCACTACAATTTAACCTACTTGATTGCTTGATTCCAGAGCATGAACATTTTTCTTTTCAATATACACTGAGGTTCCAGTTGGAATTCTACATTTGGCTTCACCTACAATATAAACCAGTTAATCAAATAATCAACATCTTTAAAATATTTCTCAAGCAGTGACACATGGAAAACATCATGGACTTCCAATGTTGGAGGTAGTGCAAGTCAATAGTCTACTGGTCCAATCCTTTTGAGAACCTTGAAAGGTCCACAAAACCAAGGTGCCAACTTGGCACATGATCCAATCTGCAAGGAGCTCTCCTTAGGCTTGATGCACCTACACATGTTCCCCAAACGAAAATTCCTTAAACAATCTATTCCGATCTGCATAACTTTTCTATATGCCCTGTATTGTCTTCAGATTCTTCTTGATTACCCACATTCCTTTTCCATTTCTACCAACATATCTCGTCCAATAAACACCCTATTAACTGGATCACTCTAACTGATGGGAGTGTTACAACTCTACCCATACAATGCCTTAAACAGATTCATCCTCGAAGACTTCTGACACCAATTGTTGTAAGTGAACTCTACCAGTGGAAGATACTCTTCCCACTTTCATTGGTGATGCATCACATACATCCTCAACATATTCTCAAATACCCTATTGACCCTCTCTATATGTCCATCTATTTGTGGGTGATAATCTGTGTTGAAGGCCAACTCTATCCCTAAACCTCTGAAAACTCCTTCCAAAACTTGGAAGTGAACTTAACATCCCTTTCTGACACAATCTTCCTCAAAACACCATGCAATCTGACTACATCTCTAATGAATACCTGTGCTACATCACTAGCTAAGTAGACTTTACTATACTTGTCAACCTGTCCATCACAACCATGATGGAATAATTATGTCTAGATTTCCTCGACAAACCTATGATGAAATCCATGGAAATGACCTCCCATTTCCACTCTGGAATTGCAATCAACTGTAGTAGTCCACCTCGATGCTTACATTTTTCCTTTACCTACTGATAGTCCAAGAATCTAGTCACAAAATTTGCCACATCCTTCTTCATATTGGCCAATAATAAAACTTCTTCATTGTTTTCAATGTCTTTTGATATCTTGGGTGACCTGAATATGGCTTAGCATGAAATTTCCACAAGATAAGCTTCTTGAGATCACTACTATCTGGCACATATATCATGTCCCTAAATATGAACAATCCATCTGTTGTAAGATGATAGTCCACATCTTGACCACCTGTACCCTATTTTAACCTATGCATAAGCTCCATGCACATGTCATCTTACTCACATGCCTATAAGATCGGATCCTGTAACTTCGTCCCATAAGAACTCATAGTTGTTGTATGATTCACATGTATTCGCCTATTAATAGCATCTGCAACCTTGTTCTCTTTACCCTTGATGTACCTGATCTCAAAAGTGAACTCACTGATCATGGCCAACCATCTAGCTTGTCTAGTGCTCAAATTTGGTTAGTCAAATAAATACCTCAGTCCACTGTGATCACTCATCAAAATAAACCACCTTACAAGAAGATAGTGCCTTCACATCTTCAAAGCATGGATGATCGTTGCTAGATAAATATCATGCGCCAGAAAATTATGCCCATTCTCATTCAATTTCTGTGATTCATAGCATACCACATGTCCTTCATGCATAAGAATTCCACCAAGTCCTCTCTTGTAGGCATCTGTACATACCACAAACTCCTTGTTTAGATTTGCAATCTTTAACAATATAGAATTTGTCAACAACTGCTTTAATTGCTCAAAACTTGTTGCACATTCCTTCGTCCATTCAAATTTATTACCTTGACTTTGCAATGATGTAATAGGATATGCAATCCAAGAGAAGTTCCTGATGAACCTCCTATAGTAACATGTTATCCCCATAAATGATCTTACCTCTTCCACATTTCTAGGATTTTCCCACTCCATGATAGCTCTTATCTTCTCTGGATCCATTGTTGTACCTTCCTTGGAGACCACATGCCCCAAGTAATTACCTTTGTCTGAAAGAAACTGCAGTTTCTAAGCTTAGCATACAAATGATTCTCTCTCAGCAATCTCAATGTTGTTGCTAAATACTTGGCATATTCTTGCTCATTTTTAGAATATATCAAGATGTCATCAATGAACACAATAACAAACTTATCTAGATAAGGGTGCAACACACTATTCATCAAGCACATAAAGGTAGTTGGATCATTAGTCAAACCAAATGAAACTACAAAAAACTCATAATGCCTATACCTAGTCGAGAAATTTGTCTTGTATATGTCCTCTTCCTTAATGTGTACCTGATGATATATGGATATCAAATCAATCTTTGCTAACAATGTTGCTCCTTCTAACTAATTGAACAAGTCATCAATCCTCAGCAACAAATACCTGTTCTTGATGATCACCTTATTCAACTACCTATAATCATTTCATAATATGAAAGCATTGTCCTTCTTCTTCACAAACAATACTGGTGCACCCCAAGGTGATACAATCAGCCTAATGTATCCCTTGTCAAGTATTTCCTTCAACTGCAACTTTAACTCTACAAACTCTAGAGTGTTCATCCAGTATGGTGCCTTTGATGTTGGTGCTTCCCCTAGTACCAACTCAATAGAAAAGTCTACTTTCCTGTGAGACAACTCTGAAATCTCAACTGGGAAAACATCCTAAAATTGTTTCAAGATAAGGTATCTGCTCAATACCTTTGCATCATCAACATCCTTACCTTTGTCACTAGAAATATGCACTGCAAATAACACACACCCTTTTATGTGTCTGTGATTTACTTGCATATATGTAATCATTCTAACTAATGTTTCCTTTTTCTTACCGTGTAAGATTCTCTGTTCTCCATTATCATCCAAGAACTAAATGAATTTGTCATAAGAATCCACTTTGGTCCTTTGAAGATATAGCTACTCCATACCTAATAACATATTATATGACCCCAACAAAAATACATTCAAATGTGCTAATGTAGGCATACCATTCAACTTGAATGCACAAGATCTTACCCAGTGATATACTCTATTCTTTGTACATGTAGCCAACTGCACTAACCAATATTATACATGCACATTTTTATTCAAACCACACTTATCCACCAAGTCAAGACTAACATAACTAAAATTAGATCCAGGGTCAATAAAAATGGAAATAACTTTATCACAAATATTACCGTCCATCTCGATAATAGTTTCTTGGTGCTATGCCTACCTTTTATCCAGCATTGCATAGATATGAGGAATGCTCTATGCAACATCCCCAATAGTCTTCACCTCTTGTGCACTATAGATCCAAGGCATACCACCTTGATTCTATGGACAATATCTCTTAAAATTTTCCTTACCACATGTCCAACACTAAAGATGTCTTGTACCATCACCTCTATTTTGTTGTTGTGAACCATGTCCTTGTCTAGATACGTTGAACTTCTTGTATGGTGCAACATTTTCTTTCTCTTATGCATTATGAGGCCTTGTTCTTTTCGCCTGCCATTTACGTTTACCTTTATATTTCCCCTTCCATCCTTGATGAGATTCATTCTTACGCTTTGACTTCTCATAACAATGATTCAATTTCCCAATAACTTCCTCAAGTGACCAAGGCTCATCATACTCAATCCAATCTCTAAAAGCTAATGGAAATCCACTAACAAATCTCTAAACTTTAGACTTCTCATCCTTAAGATATGGTACATACCTTAATAGCTCTCGGAACTTATTCGCATACTAGTCATCTTTCATTGATCCTATCTTTAGCTCGTAAAATTATTTGGTCGTACAGTAATGATACCTTTCCTATAAGTACTTCTTCATGAAAATTATTTTGAAATCATGCCAACTCAGCTCCTCTGTCTTGATGTCTCTAACCTACTTTACATCTTCCCACAAAATATCTGCTTTCCCTTTGAGGTTGAAGACAACTATTATGATCTTCATATTCTCTGTGTACTCATGTAGCTCAAAGAACTTCTTCATCCTCTGGCTTCTTCAAATATCCATCACAAGTAGGTGGCTTACCTTTCTTAAACTCATCTGGAAATATCCCCTGTCACTCCTCCTATAAGGTTGATAACAATGACAATCATAGTTCTTCTCGAAGCTAGAACTATAATAGTACCTGTGTCCATCGCCTCTTCGATCTGGAGTATCCAAGAACCTGCCATCTCTAATTGTTTCATCCCTATTCGACCTATGCCCACAATGAGATCTACTACCATATGTCCCATTAGTTTTTTCCTCCTGTCCATGGCTGATCTGAAGTGGTCCCTGTCTCTGTAATTCTGAAAAACTATGAAGGATTACTGAATTGACTTTTGCTTGTTTCTCTTGTCCCTACATGATTCTGTCATTATTTTCATTGCAACTTCTTAATTATTCCTTCAAGATTCTCAATGTGTATGCTAAGTCAGAAGACTTCCCAACACCATCCTGCTCATCTGATCCAGTGGGAGAGTCTGGTGAACTGTAATATAACATATTTCTAGTCATCTATGATCTATTTCTTGCAAAACATACCATGTCAGCTAAACAAAAATATAGACATAACCAACATACCTCAATGTAGTTTGGGGAGGACATCTCATCTGTAAGATCAACCAGATTAAACATAATCATAACAACATATAGATATCATCCTAACCATAGTCCAGTCATTGATGCATGAACCTATCAACCACACATTATGACCTTATGCATGACAACTACAACCATGTCAATGTATGCATAACAATATATATGCACTACCATGCATAACCAATGCATAACCGACATACACTCATTATAAACACATCCAACAACTCACCATCAACTTCCACATGGTGACACCAATGCAACCATGACCAACACCATGCATATAACAAGTACATAAACCACAAGCATAGGGAACACATAATCAACTCACATGAATGCATGACCAACACACTGTCCATCTAGTTCAAGGGGTGAACCATGCTCTGATACCACTCTGTAATACCCTCCTCCCACATTTACACAATTTAATCCGTCTGCTCAGGTAAACCTGTGACAAGAGGCTACTACAATATTATTCAACTCCCCTTGTATAGTTAAGGAGGTGGAACCAACACAACACAACCAATCTTACCTTCTGCACATGTCACAAAACCTACAGGATCCAACCCACCCTTCCAGGTGATCAAACCCTAAGAGAAATTGAAACTTCACTGCCCTATAGTCTTATCCTCTCCCGTGACATGGGAATGTGTGAGACTAGGTATTTCTTATCGCTTTTACAGTGTGGGCATGCAAGTGACTAGGGGATTTTTTAGCTAGTTCTAAGCTTGCAACCCTGGATTCTATGCCACCTTTTTAGGGCCAGGACTCAGTCCACTGCCCAAAACTCCATGAAACCTTTAGGAATGAAAATTAACATCAATACTATGATAAAAATGCAAATACTTGAACAAAGACTTGAATGGAACCCTACTAGCCATGATTGGAATTTCGTCAAACATGTCACGAGTATGCAATCTACGGGTCACATAGATATGAGAATAGGAGTCTCATACTTATATGAGAATCGCTAAGAAGAATTGGTGCCTTATCACATTAGTTGCATTATAATTGATTAGGTCATATATTAATTCTTCATTCATTTACAAATCAAAACATGATGATATCCATACACCATCATTGTCATAAAACATACTCATAAACAGCATATAAAAAACAAAAATAATAAGGATAAATTATCCATAAATGCCACATATGAACCAGTACATTTTCTCATAAAATACCAAGGAAAGGAACTTTTCATCTCAATCCTCACCGGATCACTAGGTTAAACAATAAACAAGCAATACCAGGTTGTTGGCCATGGAATCACCCCAAGACATATTTTGGGGCTTAAAGCCAATGTTTTGACCAAATCTTCTTGTAAAAGCTCTGTGAATGGTGGGTGTGGAGTGTGAATCTATGATAGAGTCACAGGGTTGTCCGCCCTAGTTTTTGTAATGTAATGTCAGCTTAATAGACCTACCCATGGTCCATGGACCATGGGATTGTATAAATAGAGTGAGGCTCTAAGTGTAGAAGGAGGGAAGTGAAGAGAAGACCAAGAGAAGTCTAAGGGATTGAGTAACAGTGTAAAGTGTGTATTTGGGTCTTAGGGTAGGGAAAGGCTTTGCAGCTGAGTGCACAAAGGCCTACTAGCCCACAGTTGAGTGCGCGGACCCCTGCAACTGAGTGTACAAAGGCCTACTAGCCCGCAGTTGAGTGCGCAGACCCCTGCAGCTGAGTGCGCAAGGCATGTCGAGTCTGTAACCGTTGGAAGAATCAATAAAGAGAAGTTTACCATATTTCTGTGCATCTTTTCATGTTTTCATATATATGCTTGGGTATAATTTGCAAGTATATTGTTTAATTACTGTGCAAACTTACATGAATGTTTTGTGTAACTAATTATAACGTAAGACATCCAAGTACGCAAAGGTAATTAATTGGTATAAGAAGATAAGTAAGATCCCATGTAATAGCGCTTCGCATGGCTCTAGTAGCATGGAAGCTCCACAATGCCTCGTTAGGGTTGTGTGAAGGCAGTATATCAGGGTGTGAGGAACAAGGAAGTGTGCGCAGGGACAAAAAATGGACCAATCGAACCTCTTAGACATCTCAAGGGTGCAGAAACCTGGTTCTAGCACCCTCCCATACTACTTAGGGTGAGACCTCAATCCGCACTCTGCGAACTGTTGCCAGAAGGGCTAGTAGTACCAGAATTTATTTGGATAATTAACTCTAAACCTAGGTCAGGCCCCAACAAGCCAACAAATGGTTTTGTTGCTGGGACCGGGATCTGCATAGAGATTTCTGATGTCGTATCACTGGAATCTGACAAAGAAAGGAATTGAATATTGGTTGGAAAGGAAGATTCACGAATTTGTGACACAGGAAAACAGGGATCCATGATTATCAAAGGAAGAGTGGTTAGACTGCTACTTATATACAAAGATCCACGAAATTTTCTTCGCGTCCTTCCCCAATGAGTTATATGAGTGGATAGAAAAGCTAGTAGATAGCCAAGGAAGGTGTAAACTCGACAAACCTATTGTGTGGACTCCAGAATTGGTGCACAGATTGGAAGTGTTAGAAGATAAGATCATGTGCGTTGTCGATCAGAGGCTCGATCGAATCATAGGAGGATTCATCACTAAATTCGCATATATACTTCAGTCAGTTATAGCGATGTAGAATGATAGTTCCTTAAAGGACCACGAGGTAAGTATGTTAAATCTTTGAACATTTGGATTAAAATGCTACTGTGTGAAAAATGGGTTATGTGAATAAATTGATGTTTGGGGCTACACGAAGTAGGAGAATCTATAGAAAAAAAGGTAGCACAGAACTAGAGACTAGCCCCTTGATTTCACCTCCACGAGTGGGCGAGGAAGAGCTCGCAAAGGTCTCGCCAAGAAGTGCGACCAATCTAACAAGGCAGAGAATTCTGTGCATACCACCCCCACCCACACCACCACCAATTTCACCATCTTCACCCCCGCCTTCGCCCATACCACCTCCACCACCACTGTGAAGTAGTATGTCCAGCACGATAAAGCTACCAGTGTTCAAGGGAGTAGGGAATGAAGATTCGGATCAGTTTTGGTTTGTGATAAAAGTTGTATGGGAAGCACAAGGAGTCAAAGATGACAATATAAATAAGGAAACGTTGGTCAACGCTCTACAGAATCGCGCACTGACCTGGTACATTAAGAATTCGAATGACAATCTGAATGCAGGGATCGCAGATATCCAAGAGGTGCTAAAAAAAAAATTAGCAAGCCAAAGTTAGAGGCACAGTCAATCATTAGGTTCAAGCAAATCACAATGCTACCAGGTGAAACCTCGTGGGAGTTGGATCAAAGACTGAAGTGCACAATTCGCGAAGCAAACATGACATTAACAGATCGACAACATCGTGAATGGTTTGTAGCATCGTTAACGCCGCATCTATGGATTGCATTGTCGCAACAGAGGGTAAGCACTCAAGCCGAGGCCTTGGAGGTCGTGATGAGATTGCACAAGACCCTAATACAAGATCCCAACCTGGGAGTTCAGCAGATTCATGCATAGTTCAAAAACTTGTGCCTTGAGATGTAGTGTTTGAAACAAGACAGGACAACCCACCCAGAGATGCACAATGAGGTATGGTGCATAAAATGCAAGGGCCAGGGGCACAACAAGGACCACTACCCGGTGTTTGCAAATTGCCTTGTGGGAGGAGGGCCAATGCCATTAAGACCAAAGGCACAAGCAGGACCAATCGTGGCACCTACATTATGGTGCGCAATTTGTCAGATAGGAGGAAAGCATGCCATAGATAACTACCATCTGTTACAGAAGTACACACAGAATTCGCAGCAGTTGTTATGTAATTTCTGTAGGTCAGTAGGACATGATGAGTGCACCTGTAGAAGTTATGAGCTAATGATGGATCAAACTCCTACCTACAGAGTTCAGGGGGAAGCACGGCCCCTCGATCAAAATGCAAGAATGGCACGCACCAGAATTCAGGGGCGCAGACAAGGCCGAGGTGGAGGGGGACCAGGAAGAGGTAGCAGATAGCTGATATGTTACAATTGCGAAGGGCCAGGGCATTATGCCTACGATTATACATATCTGACATGGCCATCATTCTTGTATTGTTTATTGTTTGATCATGAGACAAAGGATTATTCCACACTGATAGTGAGGTTACGTGATAAAGGAGCACTCTAACCTCCCCCAACTTAGAACCTGCAAATGATGAGGTCTGAGCCACATGAGGAAGACCCTAACATAAACATCATGCTCCGGAGTGGAATTACAAAAGGAGATGACAAAGGCAAGCAACCTGAAAAAAGTACCTGGGTTCGCAATGCTCCAATGAAGGAACTAGAATTTGATTTGGAGCATGCTAAGGAGACCTTCATGGAAGCTAAGAGGAGCTTTGTCGATGCCTCCACTTTAGGAAGTAAAGATAGATTGAAGCGGGAAATACACCCATCGATGCTAACTATGTTCTTGGAGACATGCATGAAGCTATTACAGAATGGCAAGGTTGTAAAGGGCTGCAAGAGCTCATAACTAGATGCGATGGGACCGCACCAGGAGAACCACGCGTAGTACGGAAGCTCAAGAAGCACACAACGCGAACAGGAAGGGAGATGAGATTGACCATGCAGATTGGGGAATATGAGATGGACCAAGTGATTCTGGTTCTAGGATTGGATGCAAACGTCCTACAAAAGAAAACATGGGAGTGCATGGGCAGTCCTGTGTTACAATGGTCTCCTATCCAACTGTGAATGGAAAACCAACAAAAGATCCTACCTATGGGGAGACTGCAGGGAATCACGGTAGATATCGAAGGAGTAAGCATGCTAGTATATTTCAAAGTCATAAAGATTGTTGATGATAGAAATCCCTACCCCGCGCTATTGGCAATAGATTGGGCCACTGACATGAATGGAGTGATAAATCTAAAGAAGCGCAAGATGATGTTTGAGAAAAATTCACTGCGCGTAGTGGTACCTTTAGACCCTGCAGAAGGATCGCGCTACACGGAACCAGTGCGCGACTACGACAATGATGACGATCTAGACTGCATCTACAAAATAACCGTGTGGGAGCAATATTGGGTAAATCCAACCGCAGATGGTCGAATCTCATGGGAGCGTGAAAGCTCCTGCACATCATATTCTGAAGAGGAGATAAAACGATGGAAGAACTGGTTACACAAGATAACCAAACTCAACTGTGACATGATGACGAGGTCACTGCGCTGCGTAGTAACAAAGGTAAGAGATCTGCCTGTGTATGACAGGTTAAGCGAGGTGGATGACTTCCTGGACAGATTTGAAGGAGAAGTGCTAGAATAGTAGCGTTTCAATGCTTTGAAATGGGTACTAGAAACTACGCTCGCAAGATGGTAGGGTACGCACCAAAGAAGTTTTAAGGACTGGCACAAGTGTAGAAGGATGATGCACATGCATTTTGGGAAGCCTCCGATGCGATTAACAGACATGATTGTCAGACAAAATAGCCTGTGCATCCACCTATCCAGGTGGATACAGGCATATGGTGCGAAACCTGCATGAATGTACACAATCCTCACAGTAGGAGGCACGATCAGTAAGTAGGTGCAGGTAAGGCAATGGCATGAATGACCTCTTCGATTGGGACCACGAAGTATGGAAAGACCAAGTGCACAGAAGGATATCCACATAGAAGCCTTTAACAAAGTACACGACAAGTTGAACAAGGTCCACAATGCGAAGCGAACTGACTAGGACCTGCGCGTACCAACGTTTCTATGGGCTTACAAGACTGTGTGCAAGAACCTGACTGCGCAGGCAGCGCCAAAGCTGGAGTATAAAGCAAACACTGTAAGCCCTATAGTACATGAATAGCTTAGGTCGTGCATGATATCACTGGTAGATATGACGGTTCGTAGAACCTTAGAAGAAGAAATCAAACAGGGAAATTCTAGGCTGCAAGAACTTGAAGAAGAAAAGGTAAGATTAAGGAAGAAAAGCACTCTGGTAGACATGGAAGTCAAGAAGCTAGAGGACGAGATAAAGGAATATTTTATCAGTGAAAAGAAAAGGGTGATAGAGTAGGATGCACACAATCATGATGATAAATATGAGGCCTATCACCATGAATTGATTATTCTGATACCTTGGCTTGAACCACACATTACCAAGCGAATCAACCAGGGTAGTGCGTTGCAGATGATAAAGTGCGTGATGTCTCCCGTAACAATAAAAGGTGGGTATTTTCCAAGAAATGTGATGAGTGACATGATGAAACTTTACATAGGTGGTGCGACCACCTGACTAGCCGAGGGAAGTACAGTCTTAGCAGTCCAAGCAGTTGAAAGGAAGCACTGGACTATAAACTACTCTACCCAGGAGCTGTGTAATGTTAGAGTTGCACACAGAAGCAAAGAGTCACAAGGTCCGTGACCGCGCACAGGGGGTTGCGCTGTCGCGCGGGCTAGACAAAAAGTGATGTTGAAGTCACTATTCATGATGGGATGCTTGACTTGAGACCAAATGGAGCAGGTGGCAGGCATTTAAGACACGATTTATGGGCAAGATTTGGGAAAAACTGCCACTAAGAAAGAATTAATGAACCAGATTTCGGGGGAACGGTCAAATTCAAATTCAAAAAGTGCTATAAATTACAAGGGACTTCCCAACAAACAACACTTGGTCATTTGCAAATTAAGCTATTAAGCATAGCCCTTTTTGTTTTGTGCCAAGTGTTGAGCCCCTCAGATTGCAAATGATAGATTTCTGGATGGACACGATGGCAGCAGCTGAGGAAGTTATGGAAATAATAGAAATGACCGCCGAAGAGGCCGCATAGGCCCTGACTATGGGGGATGCTCCAGAAAGCACCGGGATTGTGGCAAAAATCTGAAATCATTGCGCATGCCAAGACCCAAGAAGGAAAAACAAGCGATGGTTCCCATACGTGTGTCCCCGCAGAACCTGTTGCACACCAAGTTGTCAATGAAGGACAAGGGGAAAGTCGTCACCATAGATATCGATGAAGATAAAGAAGACCTGGAGGACCTAATTATCGAAGAGGACTAGGATGAAAGCATGGAGGAGGAAACTGAGCTTGTGCACCCCCTGACAAAGCTGCCCGCCTATGTCCCCCTATGGAAAGGGAGGGCTAAAGTGCCCAAGGACCTTGACGATACCAAGAGCTCGCTCTAGACCCCGGTCCTCCCAAACAACATTATTTTCGAGGGCACACACCTGGGGTGGGTGCTGAGCTTAAAATTTGAAGATTAGGACCTTGCTAACCATGAGAAGTTCCCTCACCTTGAGACCACGCACCTCATGAAGCCCAAGAAGAACACCATGGCGGGGGTTATAGATTAGAGCCGCAAAAGTGGTTGCATGGAGTGGAAAAGACCAGGCTACTTAACCTACTCTGGGTGCCACATTTCCATCATGCCCCAATAACCATTTTTTTCATCAGGTAACTGCTTTGCCTTGTGCATGAGGGGTGTTTGTGGCTCAAGGAGCCCATCCCCATCACAACAGACTTGATTCACTGCATTCCTGACTCCCATGCAAAGGAGAGGACCCCACGGACATCTCAGAAGGGAAGAGCAGTGACTTGGCCATCGCGAAGGCCATGAAGAATAAATACAAGCTGGAAAAGAAGAAAAGGGGCTACGCCATATCCAGCATCAACGATAAGGCAGT
This sequence comes from Pinus taeda, assembly GCA_000404065.3. Lineage (NCBI taxonomy): Eukaryota > Viridiplantae > Streptophyta > Pinopsida > Pinales > Pinaceae > Pinus > Pinus taeda. The sequence goes on from APFE031337821.1 coordinate 48,764, forward strand.
GAGAGTGGCAACCCAAATACCCTCCAGTAAGGTTATGTGCAAGTGTCGCACGGATGAGGTACCCACACCGGTGGTAGCACTTGTTGAATAGTGCACAGAGGGGGTCCAGTTTAACTGGTCTGAGTTCCTCTACAAGGAATTTTTGGAGAATTTTTGTGAAGCTAAGGAATAGGGCAAAATGTTCCACTCTGCGTGGCTTCCACTATCCATAGTACTCTTAGCAAGGGAATTGCCAGAAGATAGTCAATTCCCCACAATTGACAGGGATCTTGTGGAAGCTGTGAAGTACACTTCGCTCTGGGCCACAAAGGATGCCAATAAGATCCGCAACTATAAAATATTCTGGTTGTTCATGGAGATGAACCTAAGAATGGGGATAAACCACAAGCCATGGTTATCACCATCTGTCTACAATAGCCTGCAGATTTTTTCCGAATTTAAAGCGGACATTCATAGCATATATATTAGATCATGCAAGTTGCCAGCCAAACAATGGAGAAAGCTACCCTTTGTAGCCATGGACAATGTCATCTTTAACATACTAGAGACATGGCCACCGGAGTGGCATGCTCTAGACATCACAGAGATAGGGAAGTCGACGACACAGAGAAATAAAGAAGAGGCCCAACTATGCATCGCACAGTTGGTAGAAAAGAGAAGGAAGGAGGCAGCGGTAGCAGAAGTGCGGGCGGCGCGGGATGTTGCATAGGCAGCAACTGAATAGGAAAAGGCTGCAGCAGCAGCAGTAGCGCAGGAGGCAGTCATGAAGGCTTGTGAGGGCCAAACATCACCTTCACATGGGCATGAAGCAGAGGAAGAAGAGGGAGGTACGGGCCCACAAACCACGTCAACAGAGTTGAAGCGCCAACACCCAACCGAGTGGATAGGGCCGCGTAAGAAGGTCAAGGCATCAAAGTTGTATATTGACCTGATCACCCTAACTAAGTGTGATCTACATGACATCAGTGAAACAGTACGCGATGTCACCTCCGAGGCCCTCCAAAATTTCATGCAGGAGAACCAGATTATATTGGGGGTCCTTAGAGAGCAGCTGCAGGAGTTGCAGGTGTGCCCTCCTCAGGCTAGTACCCTTTCAACCAACCTCGTAGTCGGAACAATGGCAGTAGAATAGATGTTGCGCGCTCGGGTGATGAATACCATAGTGCTACGAGAAGGGGCACTAGTGACAACAAATGTGGCCGATAGACCTACAGTTAGCGCATTGAAGGGTTTCGGTATCAATATGGCTACACTTCCACAGGAGACCTTATACGTTCTGCAGGATGGGATATCTACAGAGCTGCGAGCCAGGGAGAGCCACACACTGCAATTCCTTAGCGAGCAAAAAATCCATATGGAACATTTGAGCTTGCAGCGCGACACAATGGTGTCACAAAATCAACAACTGGTACAGGTAATAGATGAAGCTTGTTAAATCGTCCCAGAGTTGGCCATCCCAGTAGACACTCTAGTAGAGGCGCACATCCACAGTTTAGTAGCAGGGGTGCGTGAGGCATGGGAGGAAATGACAAAGGTTCAGCTGGAGCTAAACCTTCAGATCACTGAGCTACGGTTAAAATCACATCCGTCCACCCCTCCAGAAGTCAAAGAACAGCGCGCTAGCACTATTGCAGTGGGATTGGATGAGATTGGTAATGCAGTGTGAGACTGCACTAGCATGTTGGAAGAATCATTTGAGGTCCTCACGAATCTGCAGGACGACCCTAACATCCAGCGCTAAGAGACAGAGGCATGAGAACTCCAAAAGTAGTATGACAACATCAAAGGAACTGCGCAGATGGTGGCCCTCGCTCAGAGGCTCGCGCGGATGCAACAAACCAAAGCACTGAAAGAACATGTGGACGCGACACGACACAAGGAAGCAGTCCTAAAGGTGTGCATTTAGCCTTGGATTGATGAGGCCTTCACCATCATAGCAAAAATTGAAGGCAAGCTCGCACACATGCAGAGGATACACGCATAGATGCAGAGAAGCACTTCCGACACCACAGTCTCGGAATAACACGTGCAGCAGATCCAGCAAGCAGCAGCTCAGTGTGTTGCCAACCTTATAGCAGTTCGAGTAGAGTTGGAAGGACTCCGCACAAAGATCTCCCACTGACAAAGTATCTCGAGGGAAAGTCACGATGTTTGTGTTGGGGGCCTGTTGGATGTGGAATCCCCCCAAGGCATATTTTGGGGCTTAAAGCCAAAGTTTTGACCAAATCTTCTTGTAAAAGCTCCGCAAATGGTGGGCACGGAGTGTGAAATTATGATAGAGTCACAGGGTTGTTCGCCCTAGTTTTTGTAATGTAATGTCAGCTTAATAGACCTACTCATGGTCCGCGAACCATGGGATTGTATAAATAGAGTGAGGCTCTAAGTGTAGAAGGAGGGAATTGAAGAGAAGAGCAAGAGAAGTCTAAGGGATTGAGTAACAGTGTAAAGTGTGTCTTTGGGTCGTAGGGTAGGGGAAGGCTCTGTAGGTGAGTGTGCAAAGGCCTAGTAGTCCACAGCTGAGTGCGTGGACCCTTGCAGCTGAGTGCGCAGGGCAAGTCAAGTCTGTAACCATTGGAAGAATCAATAAAAAAGAATTTTACCATATTTATGTGCATCTTTTCCTATTTTAATATATATGCTTGGGTATAATTTGAAAGTATAATGTTTAATTGTTGCATGAACTTACATGAATGTTTTGTGTAACTAATTATAACGTAAGACATCCAAGTACGTAAAGGTAATTAACTGGTATAAGAAGATAAGTAAGATCTCGGGTAGTAGAGTAGAGCGCGACTCTAGCAACATGGAAGCTCCACAACCCCTGGTTAGGGCTACGTGAAGCCAGTATATCAGGGCGTGAGGAACAGGGAAGTGCGTAAAGTGACCTATGCGTAGGGACAAACAATGGACCAGTCGAACCTTTTAGACATCTCAAGGGTGCGGAAACCTAGTTCTAGCACCCTCCCATACTACTTACGGTGAGACCTCAGTCCGTGCTCCACAGACTATTACCAAAAGGGTTAGTAGTACTGGGATTTGTTTTGCTAATAACTCCAAACCTGGGTCAAGCCCCAATAAGCCAACACAAGCTTTAACATAATCCTCACCAGATCAATAGGCCATAAACAAGCATGGATGCCACCAGATTTCTCCACCTACACCATGAGGAATTTTCCTGTCTCCTAGTCTCTAGGATTTACTGCAATCCATAGTCTGATTCAGGGATCACTAGAACATAATTGAGACACCAGCCTTTGGGCTTTACCGCAATCCACACTGGATCACTAGGCCCTAATCAATACTCCACTCTCCAGGATTTACTGTATATGTCATCCCAGGATTCCTAGGCCTAATGGAGAGCACCCACCTCTAGGATTTATTGTATATCCCGCCATTCACCACTCGAGGATTCTTAGGCCCACCGAGGAAACACAAAATCTAGCTTTATTGCAACACACAGTCTGGTTTAGGAATTACTAGGCATGCACTCTTTCTTTCAAAGATCCACCTCACTTAGTTTTGATTCCATCTAGAAATCCAACTCAACCAAAACATGAGAACCCATCACAACATGGATATCTAGAAATGGCAAGGCAAGGATGAATAACATTGTCACACCTGGAAAAACCCATGCCCATGACAGCAAGAGAACCAAGAACACACGTGCATAACCATGCATTCCAAAACTAGAAAAGAAGTCATACATGCAAATTGATACTTGCAAATAATCCCAATGTAGCTGCTTGATCTTGCTTTTCCTTGCTTGATCCTTTCTTCCCTTTTCCTTGCTTTCTATTCTTGATCCAATGCTGAAGTGCTCCAAGAAAACTCTAAGTGTCCAAGAGTGAGAGAGAGAGAGAGAGAGAGAGCTCCAAAAATAAATTGACTAAAGGTACCAACTAATCCTCAAAAGCCTTTTTATTAATGAGGCCTCTATTTCTTCAATTTTCCATTATTTTCCTTCATTTTCCACCTCACATGTAAGTTGTGACCTTTCACCTTCCTTTTCTCCTAATTTCCATTATTTTCATAAATAAATTTCCAAAATTTCATTTTTCCTTTCCAAAGCCTTTTCCATTTCCTTTGCCAACTTCCTTAGCCATAATAAACCCAAATGAACAACCACACAAGGATGTTTTACCCAACATTCATCTTGGAATAAGTGTCCCATAACCATGGTTATTATTTTTCCTTTATTAACTTTATTACATGGAATTTTCACCATGGATGTTACACTATGTTATAAAACTAGTTAAATATTACTTATATTATTAAGGCTTAGTATCTTAAAAGAAAATCATGTTCACTCTTAACCTCCTTTAGATCACGGGGAGTATTTAGGTTGGTTGAATGACCAATTTCATTATGAAGGTGTTGTAGCGGCCACAACACCCTCCAAAATTTTGGCTTGCATCCAATTTCAGAGCCTTCCCTTATTTTTCCTTGATGATTGTAAACACTAGGGCTCATCTCATGAGCTCGTGTCAAGTCTTTACATCATCTTTGCTTGACCATTCATCGGTCGTCTTTTAGCATGTTGGTTTCAATGTCATGATTGTGGTCTTGTTCTGGCTATGTTGAAGGTTTGTCTTTGTGTGTACAAGCTATGTTCGTTATGTAAGCATCTGTTGCACTCACATACAAATTTGTATGCAATGTTGTGCAAGTGTTGTCGTGATCATTCAATGATCTATCTCAAGTGTCACACTTTTCGCTTTCACTCTTTAGTCAGTCACACTGAGCATGTATTGTCTTGTTAGTTTGAGGTGTCTTATTGTCCAGTCTTGTTGAGTGTGTGTTCACAAGGTCATGTATACATGATTTCACTTGCTCACACACTTAACCATTGTTCCAAAGATCTGTCGATTGGACCACCCTCCATCAAGTCAAACCTCCACTGAGCTGCACTGCGTAGTCTCGGCACTCAGTGACCAAGCACAGTAGCCTAGAACTACGCAGATCTTGAGGCTACCCTCTAGGTAGTTTGCACTGTGCAATACTAGAATCAACCTCGCTCACTCTCACCCACGACAATGCAAAAGTTTCCCAAGAAGCTATCTCAGCTCGTGCTTCCCGCAAGCCTATCTATCAAGCTTCCTACTGTTCAACCAAAGAATTTGACTGGGCAATGACCCAGGGCTGTACTCATCCTCAAAATTGCACAGAAGTTGTAAGCCTCCCTGCTTGTACTGCTTGAGGAAATTGTTCAGACAAGAAGCACAGGCACCCGATGCTTGTCACTTCAATGTCTCTAGAAATTGTGCAGTTTTGTTAGTTAGTCCCCCTGCTAGCCTGCTTGCCACTCCTCAAAATTTCACAGTTTTTTGTACGGTCCACCTGCTGCCCAACACCCCGCTCAGCTTGGAAACTATGCAAACATGTCCTGCATGACTTCCTCCCAGATCTGCATAGTTTTGGCCAGCAAGCTCCTGTAACCCGCTCCTGGCCTCCTCTGGAAATCTACATAGTTTTCACTACTAGTGCCTCCTACTACCCGCACTACCTTCCTCAGAAAAATTGCACAATTCTGCCTCCCAGATGAGCCATATCCCGCAGATGTCACTGCTGTTTCAGACTACTCAACCCAACCTCTCAATGACCTCTGCACAGTTTTTCCCGACATTGCCTCAAAACCTCACATCCCGGCCTGAAATGTGCTTTCCACAGTTTGAGAGCCTTATCCTCTCTCCCGATCACCTGCACCAGAAAATGAAAGATGATGCATCATGGTTGACTAGGGGATTTATCGATTTCATGTCTTATCAATAATGTAAACTTTGAAATGGGAACTATTACTGTTACCCATTTCGTAGAGATAGCAAAAAAGTGACCCAATTTTGAAAAGGGGTGATGCAAAACACACGTTTTTTTTATAGCACAGTTTTTGGCACTTTAAATTTTTTTATGTACATTGCATTTTAGAATGTTAGTGATTTTCATGCTGATTTGAAAAAGTGGTAATTCTGCATCAGGCTCTTTTTTTAAAAGACCTATTTTTTGACTTTAAATTTTCTAATGTATGAAATGTAAATAATTATTTTCTAAATTTAATAATTTTTGAAGTGGTCTTCTTCTTCATATTTCCTTGTTTTTATTTTAATTTTTTTTTTGTAGTGAGGTTTTTATTGTTTTGCATATTTAACGAAGAAGGTCGATATTTTGAATTTTTGATATTTTACATATTTATACATTAATTAATATTTCAATCCACATGAAATACTTGTCTCTAAAAAACAACAATTTTTAACAATTGACATAAAAATAACCATTTTTAACATAAATATAACTAAAAAGCTACATGTTTTGATAATTTTTTGTAATTTTTTACTAGAGATGACATGTCAAAATCACAATTTTTATAGGAAATTTTTAACTAAAAATGGTTAAGTAATAGTTATTTTTATGAATTTCATGTAAAAGAAAAATAATAATCACTGTTTTTTTTCAAAAAATAATGATTAACATAAAAATTAATGTGAAATCCACATAATACAAATATTGAAGCATAACAACCTTAATTGAGTGCTTATTCTTCTCATTAAATGTCAAAGTCAAAACATTACAAGTATAACTAATTAATAGTTACAAAAAATGAGCTTGATTTCCAAGCATAACTTAAATTTAATCAACAATGTCACGTAATCCAAACTCTTTGTCCTCTAGAGTTCCATCATTGTCTTCTTCCACAATATTTTCTGCTTCATTTTGCTCATTTTCCTCCTCTAATTGATCTTTGATGTGTGCGAATCTCCCAATGTTTACCTTTCCAATCATTCCGTGTAATGGTGCTTGGGGTTCCTTTGCCTTTTTTGCCACACATGATTCACTAAAGTCTCCTTTCTTCAACCCAATTTCTTGCATTGCATCTGGAAGAAATTGAAGAGCATTAATTCTTTGCTGAATAAAATTGCACTATATTGGATCTTTTTCAATGGCAATGCAATTTCTTCCTTTTTGAAGGCAACATGCTAGTGTTGTACCTAATTATCAAGCACAAAAGAAATAATGAAGTGAATTAGTACAATGACATATAAATTAATAAATAACATATTGAAATTCAATTCCATATAATAAAACTTACCTAAGCCAGAAAATAAATCCAAAACCCAATCTCTTTCATTTGAACATATGTCTATAAGATAGTTAATCAATAACTGTGCTTTTTGATAAATGTTAACTATCTCTCATTTTGTTTCTTTGTCTTCATATGTTAGTTTTCTCACAACATCATAAGTCAGTGTTTGGCTATGACTCTTTCCATCTACCTGTTAAAAAATCATAGACATATAGCTATCATCTTTTGCCCAACTATCAATATGGATGAACTCACAATCATTTATAAATGGTTGATCTTCACGGTTAAGAAGATTTGACTTTTCCCTGTAACATGAAATAGTAAAAATTCAATTAACTTATACATAAATGAATTTTTTAACATTAATCAAATATACATTTTAAACGCCTTACCATGTAAGCTACATCCTTGAAATTGTTTTCCCCTTGAAGCTTGACAATAAAATTGCCAATTGTGTGTCGAATGAAATGTCACAAATCTCCATAATGGTGATGAGGTGACTTCTAGAAATCCCGCAACCACTTTACTAAGAGCTTGATAAGTATAAGTGTCACTATCATAGTCAATGTTTTGAATATTGAAACCATGGGGAATATCTACAATAACTAGGGCATAATCCCTTTTAGGTATGAGTTTAGGAATGTCTTCACAGTCACCTTGTATTACTTGATATTGAATAGTGTCTAGCCCATTCCAAATGAAATTAGTAAGAGTTGGATCAAGTTCAACATTCTTAAGACGTTGCTTCTTCAGTATTTCTATCTTTATTTTTTCAATAAAGGTTCTGAAACTATCTGGTGCTCCATGTTCATCCTTCTTCATATTTTATAAAATAAACAAATATATGTGTAAGTTATAAATTAAAAATAGTATACAGATGAATAAAAATGAATGTATAAATCAACATACCTTTTTAAATGCAAGAAAAAAAATTAATGTTGATGTAGAACTTGAATCTGGATACTTGCGTACAACGTCATCCCAACTATCTTCATTCAACAATTTAACGATTTGTTCTTGAATTTTCATGTAAACTTTGTGACTGCATAGATAAAGTAAAAGAAATTAATATAATGATATGTATAACAAATACTACCAAGAACAATATGTTATATTTAAAAGAAAATTATAATCTAGAAATAAATAAAATAATTCAACAAAATTACTTTTGAAATTCCTCAGACATTTCCTCCAATAATAATTCCCATGACCTCACACGAGATAATATTGCTTTGAAAAAATTTTCATCCTTCACTCCTTGCAATGCTCTCCAAGGTGTGATAGTCATATCTTCTGGAAGTTGCTTCATTTCAGGACCTGATTTACTGTTGCTACATATCAATGGCTTATAATTTTTTATCTTCTGGTTTTTAATTCCAATGCTCTCCCACATGCTAAAAATCTCATTAATCAACTCCCATATCTCTCCAGTTCTAAATGCCAACTGGAAAATGTTATCAAAACCTCTAATTAAATCACTAAATTTGCCACCTTTGTCGCCTTTTGAATTGATTTTCTCTTTAATTTGATAGCCTATTTTCATACAACATTCCTTTCGGAAATCTACAGTAACATTTATCTTATCCCCACCGCATTTTTCTTCAAATTCACTATGAATAAATCTAACCCTTTGGATGAAAGTCATAGGCATCCTACATTCATTATCTGAATTATGATCCCATGCCACTAACTTTGCTTTTGTATCTGATAAACCAACATAAATGATATGTTTCATTGTTTCAAAACGTGGGTTATTGGGATATTCATCCATCAATTGTCTTTGAGCTTCTACAAAATGGTTCCCCCAAGCACATAATAATTGTATTAAAAACATTTTGACTTATCAATTGCTTCTTCGTTGGGAACTTGAACTGGATCAACAAGAAGCACATAATTAACCACATGAGCATATGGATTGTACCTCATCAATGTCTTCATGTTGTGAACATGTAGATGGTGTGGTTTTCTGATTTGATATTAACATTTTCCTTCACTTGCCTTATAGATTTTTCTGACATTAAGCTGAAATGTACGACCACCCTCAATTAAGTTTCTCTTTGTCAAGTTCTGTTGAATGGAATTTTCTTTTGTTTTGATAATTCCATCCTCTAAATCAGCTCCTAGTGTAATGATTTCTCTGCTTTATTTTGAAGTTTCACTAGGTTCTTGATTGTTGGTAATGACTACTTCAAAATGTTCATCTTTACTTTTCTTCTTCATAACATTCTCATCATTAACTGTAACAGATTTATTCTTGGGCATTATTACTTTTGGTATTTTACGACTCTTCTCAGTTCCAATTTCATCCTCAGTAACGACAACATATTCTTCACTACCAGTTTCAACTTCCTCATTTTCAAAAGTAACTTGTCTACCCTTGCTAGATTTATCCACTAGAGGATTTTTTATTTTTTTTCTGATCCCTTGGATATAGTTTTGTAGCGTCATGAATTACTACATTTTGTTTGTTTACCATATCTTCTTCTGACACTTAATATAAATTGCTAACAACTTTCATAATATCATGCTCCATGAAATGAATGCCTCCCAACCTAATTGAACAACTTTCAACAAAATTATGCCAAATAAAATATCATATGTAAATAAAAGCAAAGTTAAAAAAATATAGTGAGACAGTTACAAGAACGAAAAACACAAACATAAATAACAATACTTACAATATTTTGTTTCATCGCATTTACGATTTGTTTACACGACTTTGTAGATGTCTTTCTCATGTCATACAATGAATATGATAACTGGTATTTATCCTTTCATGTGACTTGGGCAATTTTGTAAGTATGTAAACAACTTCACTGTCTGGTACCAAACGCATGTCTATGACTCTTCCCATCCCGTCATAAATTCCACTATCATTAGGTATATCAACATATAAATATGTCTCCACATTTTGGCTTTCTCTTTCTTTCACATACTAGAATTTTGATGGAAGTTTCACTTCTTTTGACTTCTTCCAATATGAAATCATCTTCTTATCATTTCAGGGATTTGAAATATTTGTATCCATCAACTCAGGTGGGGTTCGTTCACCAATGTTTTTTGAAAATCCACTTTTAAAAGTCTTTGGTCCAGAAAGATTCACATAAATCTTCTTTGGTGCCATTTTCCTGAAAGAAAGATGCACATAAATCAATAAATGACAAAAGCATAGTAACTTAAATTAACAATGAAAATGATAAATGATAATTAATTTTATAAACCATAACAATCTAGAAAAATAATAATAAATTTAAAAAATACATTGCTCTGTCGTCGCACCCTAAAAATCGGTCATCAAATTGAGCCGGTTGTTGGGTTCGGCCCACTAGCCCACCCTAGCAGCCCAACCACTCGCCCCCACCCAACCACAGTAGCCCCACCACCCCGCGAACCATCAAGCCATCGAGGTGGGGCGGAGGGGCTGCCCGTGGGCCGTCAAGGTGGCCAGCTCCCCCCGGCCACCCCGACGACCCACCACCCCATGGGCAAGTGGGTTACCGAGGTGTCATGGGGGGGGGAGGGGGGAGCTGCAAGCCATCAGGCCATTAATATGGCCAGCTCCCCTACGCCACCCCAGCGGCCCGCCCCCCCCTCCCACGAGGGGCGGGCTACTGAGGTGGCGCGGGGGAGAGTTGTGGGTCGTCGGGCCATCGAGGTGGCTAGCTCCCCCACACCACCCCGACGACCCGCCACCCCACAGGCAAGCAGGCCGCTGGGGTGGCACGGGGGGGAGATGTGAGCCGTCGGGCCGTCGAGGTAGCCAACTCCCCTACACCACCCGAGCAGCCCACCACCCCGTAGGAAAACAGGCCACCGGGGTGGTGTGGAGGGGAATTGCGACAACTCCCCCCCTGCGCCACCCCCGCGGCCTGCCCACCCACAAGGTGGCGAGGCAACTCTAAGTCTTCGCCCCGCCACCCCACAGGCGGGCGGGCCATCGGGGTAGCACAGGGGGGGAGTTGTCGAATCTCCCCCCGCGCCAGCCTGGCAGTCTGCCCACCCATGGGGTGGCGAGGCAATTCCTGAGAATCGCCCCGCCACCCCACGGGAAAGCGGACCACCGAGGTGGCGTGGGGGGAGCTGCCGTAGCCACCCCGACAGTCGCCACCACAGCTCCCCCCGCACCACCCCGGTAGCCCACACGCCACCACGGTGGCCTACCTACCACCCCGCGAGCGAATGGGCCACCATGGTGGCGCGAGGGGAGCTGTTGCAGCTCCCCCCATGCCACCCCGGTGGGCCGGCGGGGTGGGGCGGAAGGTCGGGTAGCCATCCCCAACGCCCCTAACCTATGGGCCCGTTTGGGTGCCGTGAGCATTATCGGGCCCAGCATGCCCACTATGGACATAGTGGGTAAATTTGGTCCCCAAAAATTTTTAATTTAAAAAAAAATATAAACTTCATTAAACTTATTTAATTTTAAAATTTGCAAAGAAAAAATTAACTAAACTTTCAATGCGAGAATCCTATGTGAATATGTTGTTGATAGCAATGTAGCTGCTCCACAAATTCAGTCCAAGTCTTTTAACGAACCTCGAAAAACCTTGATGTGATGTGAGTAATAATGATAATGAAATTTATTATATAGGTGAAATTATGGAGATGTTTTACCATACGGTTAATGTGGGATTAATTTGTTTAAAAAAAAAAATAACATGTTAATTTTGTTATGGCGATATAGGAAACTATGATAAAGCGAATATTATGGAATTTTTTTACAGCGCGGTAAATGTGGGATTAATTTTTTTTTAGAAGGTATTATAAAAATTACAAAAAAACATTCAATTGTTTAGTAAATATTATATAGTTTAACTATTAAATAATTTAAGTAAAAGTTTTAGTTTACAATTTTAAATTTTAAGATTTATTTTCATAAAAAAATTAGTTAAATTTTTTCAATATATTGTAGAATAAAATAATGAAGGGAAATACATGAAACGAATTTTTTGGAGGGAAATAATTTGGTGAAACTTTTTGGAGGGAAAATTTCATTCTTTAAGCTATATAATATCTTTAGGAGAGTCTACATTGTATCATTCGACCTCTTCTATTTGAAAGGGATGGATTCTTCTGATAGTGAAGTTTCGCTTTGTAAAGCATCAACATCTTCATCGCATAACAACTCTAATCATATTGATGAATATAATGGAAATTATTCCACTATGAATAGAAAGTCAATTCTTCCACTTAGTCCTAATCCTAAGGACTATGAGAGTAGCACTGATGAAAGAGGGGATGAAGAATTTCAAATAAATAAAGAGTCACGGATGCCACATAGTCCTAATCCTAAGGACTATGAGAGCAACAGTGATGAGGAGCATGATGAATAATTTCAAAAGAATGGAGTGTCACGATGTCCAATTACTCCTAATCCTATGGACTATGAGAGCAGCAGTAATGAAGAGAATGATAACGAATTTCAAAAGAATGGAGTTTCATGGTGTCCACTTAGTCCTAATCCTATGGACTACGAGAGCAGCAGTGATGAAGAGCATGATGACGAATTTCAAAAGAATGGAGTGTCACAGTGTCCACTTAGTCCTAATCCTAAGGACTATGAGAGCAACAATGATGAAGAGCATGATGGAAAATTTCAAAATAATGGAGTGTCATGGTGTCCTCTTAGTCCTAATCCTATGGACTACGAGAGAAGCAATGATGAAGAGCATGATGACGAATTTCAAAAGAATGAAGTGTCACGGTGTCGACTTAGTCCTAATCCTAAGGACTATGACGGCAACAGTGATGAAGAGCATGATGAAAATTTTCAAAAGAATGGAGTGTCATGGTCTCCTCTTAGTCCTAATCCTATGAACTATGAGAGAAGCAGTGATGAAGAGAATGATGACGAATTTCAAAAGAATGGAGTGTCATGGTGGCCTCTTAGTCCTAATCCTATGGACTATGAGGCAGCAGTGATGAAGAGCATGATGATGAATTTCAAAAGAATGGAGTGTCATGGTGTCCACTTACTCCTAATCCTAAGGACTATGAGAGCAACTGTGATGAAGAGCATCATGAAAAATTTCAAAAGAATGAAGTGTCACAATGTCCACTTAGTCCTAATCCTATGGACTATGAGAGCAGCAATGATGAAGAGCATGATGACGAATTTCAAAAGAACGGAATGTCACGGTGTCCACTTAGTCCTAATCCTAAGGACTATGAGAAAAATAGTGATGAAGAGCATGATGACAAATTTCAAAAGAATGGAGTGTCTTGGTGTCCTCTTAGTCCTAATCCTATGGAATATGAAAGCAGCAATGATGAAGAGCACGTTGACAAATTTCAAAAGAATGGAGTGTCACGGTGTCCTTTTAGTCCTAATCCTATGGAATATGAGAGCAGCAGTGATGAATAATTTCAACTGAATAGAGTGTCACAATGTCCACTTAGGCTTAATCCTATGGACTATGAAAGCAAAAGTGATGAAGAACATGATGAAGAATTTCAAAAGACTGAAGTGTCACAGTGTCCACTTAGTCCTAATCCTATGGACTATGGGAGCAGCATTGATGAAGAGCATGATGAAAAATTTCAAAAGAATGGAGTGTCACAGTGTCCTCTTAGTCCTAATCCAATGGACTATGAGAGCAGCAGTGATGAAGAGCAAGATGATAAATTTCAAAAGAATGGAGTGTCACGGTGTCCACTTAGTCCTAATCCTATAGACTATGAGAGAAGTAGTGATGAAGAGCATGATGAAAAATTTCAAAAGAATGGAGTGTCATGGTGTCCTCTTAGTCCTAATCCTAATGAATATAAGAGTAGCAATGACAAAGGACGGGATGTAGCAATTTTAGTAGGTAAACAATCACATTTTCGACATAGTCCTAATTCTATGGACTATGAGAGCCACACTGACAATGCACATGAGAAAGAATATCCAATAAAAATCGAGTCATATTTTCCATTTAGTCCCAATTCTAAGGACTATGATAGTGGCACTGAAGAAGGGGAAGATGAAGAATATCCTCCAAGTCAGTATTTGAAAAGCACAGTTGATCATAGTGTGGATAACATTCCTCTTAATGATGGTGAAAATGCCTATACAAATGATGATCCAATGATGGAGATGTTGCCAAGAAATATTGTATCGAGGAGTAGAAGTAGACCTTTTTGTATCAATGAAAGATGTTCTAGTTATAGAAGGGGTAGAGCAAAATATCTGATGAGAAGAATTTCTATCAGCGTTCTCATTTCAAGTGAATGTTGTGAAAAATATTGCTTGAAACATATGGATTTCAAATTTGCATTAGAGAAAAGGAAGAGATATTTGCCAATGAATAAAAGCATGCAAAATTCATATTTGGTTGGGTGCATGAAATCTACATTGTCAGGTTATGATTATCATATCGGGTCTTTATGTATCTGTAGAAAGGCTTTAAAAATGTTTCATTCGATGGGGAATTTTTGTCTCTCGAGAATTCAAGAAAATTTGGAAAATGATCCCACATTTTATTTAGAAGTACGTCATAAATGACAGTTTGGGCCATTATCAAATATTGCAATGTCATGGATGAAAGATTTCTTTTCAAAGCATGGAGAGTGTATGCCAAAGAGAGAGACAATACATATTCCAGATAATTTTTCAAGATGAGAAATCTACAACTTATACAAAGAATATGTAGAAGGTGCTGAGGGACATGGTCGGTTTATTACATATCAATATTTTGTGAAGGTATGGAAGAAATAATTCAACAATGTCCATATTCCTAAGAAAACAAGGATGGGGATTTGCAGTACATGTGCTTCTATTAAATCAAAAAGGGAAAAATGTGAAGGGTCAGAAAGAGGTAAGCATTCAAAACTTTAACTTTTAAAATTGTATAGTCATCAACTATGAAAACATAATTCTTAATGGCTTTCTTTTATGTTGTGTAGATTCAATTGTCAAATAACTTCAGGAGCATCGCAAACAACAAACAAGTGAAAGGAAAAAGTTGTACAAGCATCAAAAGAAGTATTATGATAATCCGAATAAATATTTGGGTTTGATAATTGATGGTATGAGCCAGAAGAAAACACTTTTACCACATTTTGTTCGCACAGCCAAAAATTTACAGGAGGAAAATTTTATTCAGTATCATTTGGTCGGTTTTATGGTCTTCAATGGGAAAATGTTGCCAAGGTATACTTCACAACTCCAAATATTCATAATGATGCAAATCTGACAATAACCATAATTCATGATGTGCTTTCTGATTAGTCTGATAATCTTCCTGAAGTTTTGTATCTACAATTGGACAACATTTGCCATGAAAACAAAAATCAAGTTGTTTTTGGATATCTAAACATGCTTGTTGAATTGAGAATTTTTCAGAAGGTAAAGGTTGGTTTCCTTCTTGTTGGGCACACTGATGACCATATTGATTAGATGTTCAGTAGTTTTTCAGTCACATTTAGGAGGAAGGAAGTTGGGAGCTTGCTATTATTAATTGAATGTATTAAGAAATCATACATGTCAGAGCCTACTTTTGATGTGTTGGAAGAAACTATTGACAAGCGAAGGTTTATTCTAGGATCACATGGTGAGGAGAAATGCATTGAAAACCTTAATGACATTAGCTTCCAACATCAATTTCATATCAAAAAAAATTGATGGGAAAACACTAATATGGGTAAGAAGTATTCAGTTACTGCAGAATGGGCACCATCATCAAGTTTGGAATTTTTTAAGTTCATTCCAGATCATCCAATATTTGCATCAAAAATATTGTTATTACAATCAGTTGGTGAATTTCATAATGCACGCAGACAAAATAGAGATATAAATTATTCTGATTGCCTATAAGAAATTAAAAAATGTATTAGATATACATATGACTACTTTGACATTGATTATTCAATTTGGTGGGAGTCATTTTTCAATAATCAAATTGATATCATTTCAACAACAACAAATAATGATATACCTTTGAAAAATCCATTTATTTGGCCACAACATGTGTCAAATGATCATGAGGAAATAAACATTGTTGAACAACAACAATCTCAAGGTATTATTAATTCTTCACAGGCAGAGGAAAGAGAGATGTATAGTGGTTCCAGAATATCTCGTGCACAACGTGAAGCCATGGAAGACCTTTACAGGGGTTCAGTACAGGATATTAAGGAGGGTTTCATGAATGCATTGCTAACAGATGGAGATCCCAATGGCTACCCATTCTAGGTTGTTAAGGTTATAAAGGTCTTTACGGAAAATGAGGATGTTACAGGTGTTGAAATACATTGGTATGCCACAAATACACACCCATTCAATGGTGTGTATAAGCCAGAGATGGTAGTTGAAAAACAAAATGGCGAAAAGAGAAAAATAAAGGGTACAAATATAAATTGCCACCGCACAGACATGTTAAAATTAGAGGATGTTGACATACTTGTTTATGACTTCAATTTAACAAAGAGAGGAACTCTTCACTTCAAGACGATAGAGATTCTGAAAAAGTTGTTACCAGAAGGAACAATGTTGAGATGGGAGTCTATTGAAACCAGTCATAGATCTAGAAGAATTTTGAAACCTGAAATGGTGGGCATGCATGTGGACTCAGATGGGGCACTAGTTGATGAAAGAGAAGAATATGGAACATCTTCGTCAGCATCTAGTCATTCATCTGAATATGTGAATTATGATGGTGTGCAAGAAAATATGAGTGATTTTGAATAATTGTCTAAGACATTTTATATAACTGGTGTTTACATCATATCTTGAAATAAAAATTTGGATTTCCATAGGTGTTAAATCAGAAGTTATGAGTCATTTTTATGTTGTTGGATTATATGTCTTAATTATGATAATTTTTATTGTTTATAATATCTACAATGCAAAATTAAATTAGAGATATAATGTATGTCTCATTCAATATACAAATAATGACAATTTGATTAATTTAGTCATGTAATTTGTTCATAATGTCATGGTTTTTTAATTTTATGGTTGAAAAAATTCCAATTTTTTTTGTATCTGGAATAATATGGTTGAAAACATGTTGAATTTATACTCAGGAAAGAAAAATGTTATTCTACCAAAAACATTAGTGTGTTTTTTTCCTCATAAACAATTATTTTTTTGCACATAAAAATTCAGTTTTACTAGCATTTTCTAAAAATGTTGAAAATTGACCCTAAAAAAAAATCATCATTCTAGTATCAACACTTTTTCGTTTTCAAGGTGTTTTTTGCACGAAATTTTCATTTTCACTGCCATTTTTAAAACATGTTCAAAATTCACCGTAAATATAATATATATATATATATATATATATAATATATATATAATATATATATATATATATATATATAATATATATATTATATATATATATATATATAATATATATATAAATAATAAAAATAAAAAATAAAATAAAATAAAAAAATAAATAAATAAAATTTAAAAAAAAAAAAAATCATCGTTCCAAGTATACACACTTTTCGTTTTTTAGCACTGTTTTTTATTTTTTTTTGGGGTTTTTTAGCCAGAGTTCTCATTTTGAGTTTATAGTTCCCATTTCAAAGTTTACATTGTTTATCGTCATGAGTGATTGTAGAGACAAGTATAGGGATGAGACATGGTGTGATGACGAACAGGATGAACAAGAAGCGCATGCTAGGAGATTTTTTCACGAATGGATGAAAATATGAAGCATGTCAAGTACCAACAAGGGGCACGCATACACATGCAACATCAAGCAAACACCAAGACCATTGAAGACTCTGCACACCTTTTCACGAAGAGATGAAGCTATGATACACCAAGAGTACTTTCATCACTTATCAACACAACAACTCGACATGGACACCACCATCAGCATGAACATACTAGCACTGCCATGTCGAGTCATGTCATGAGTCAT
This sequence comes from Pinus taeda, assembly GCA_000404065.3. Taxonomy (NCBI): domain Eukaryota; kingdom Viridiplantae; phylum Streptophyta; class Pinopsida; order Pinales; family Pinaceae; genus Pinus; species Pinus taeda. Next base: position 66,695 of record APFE031337821.1, read on the forward strand.
CTCAACCACATCACTACTATGGGCCATACTATTGTAATTAATGTAATGTAGCGTGGCATTCCAAGAGACCCACATACGAAGTTGAAGAGTCCTCTCAGTTGAACAGTCATGTAAGTCAAATAGTCATGAGGGAAGTCAAAGAGTCACAAAGGTCAAGTTCACCCTTGGCTATATATATGCCTCATTTGTAGATGCAAAGGACTTTTCACCTTGGCTCCTCCCACATAGCCTTGAGATTCTATAGTCTTTTCTTTAATGAGTGAGCGGAGGCACCAATGCCCTGTTATCAGGGTTAGTGATGTATGGTGTACGAATGTGTCTTGGAACCTTCGCTTAATTCATAAGCCTGTCACAGGCCAGCACGTTTTCATACATGTATTGTATTCATTTGTAAGACTATTCTTTGGATGCTTGTAATGCATGTTGCTTTAAATTGTACTAAGATAGTTGAAATATTTCAGTTGTTTTAGTTCATATGTTGTTGGAAATGTGTTCTATCAGTTGTTATCGTTGTCTCACTAGTGTGGACTACTCCACTGGACACTAGATAGACTCATCCTTGTAAACTTGTTATAACAGTAGTCAAACTTCTGTAGACTACTCCATTGGGTGTTGTACATCCTATCTATTCACCTTGTGTATATGACTATCGCATCAATGTGGACTACTCCACCGAAAGATGCAGAGATCCTATTGTGTGGTGTGTCTCTAACTGAGTTGGGACTATTCCCTTTTGACTTGAGACTCACTCTCACCCTCTCCCTCTGCAGTGAAAGAACTTAGACACAAGTTACACTAAGCACTCATCATGCACATGAACCTCACTGTATGAAGACTAAGTATACCACTCTCGTGTGTTGAAAAGCAAGAGCTAAGGCATATCTTTAAGGTAATGGCAATCAGGCCATCATACCATATGGGACTCCTACACCAAATGGTGTGAGATCTAGTTGGGAATTCATACCAGAGAGATCTTCTGAATGTTGGTAGGTCTAGCATCATCAACATTTTTAGCACTAGAAGGAGGGTCTCCAGTTTTTTATGGTTGAATGCCCTCTCACTTCCACTCAAAAATCATCTAGTTAAGGCAATAACTCGCACTCCCTCTCACCTATGCGCAACTCTCAAATTGGTTACTCCTCACCTCCGAGATGTGAAAACAGAATTTCTTATCAACACGTCCGCTCTGTCCGTCCCATCACCCGTTAGTTTTCCAAAGAAAATAGATTGATCCCAGGAATACAAGATCTTCCATACGCATCAAAGAAGCCAAATACCACTCCCACAAGAGTTGTTGTATCATAAGTGGAAGAAGAAATTCTTTCCACTCTCAAAGTTCTAGTAAAATCTATTGAGAATGAAGAAGAACCTCCAGTATTCTGATAGGGAGAACATGACACCCTCATGATCTTGGGCTCAGACTCTAGTACAAGAGGTGGAGGGGAAGGTAGCAGAGGAGGTGGAGGTGGAAACGAACCAACCGACTTAGAGGCAAAACCATTAGATTCTAAAAAAGAGGAGGAGGACGACAAAGAAGAAGACATGGCTAATCAAAACTTGGAATGGTTGACCCAAGGACCATTGGCCCTCCCAAGTGCTTTGCACAAGATGCCAAAGTGTTCGGAGAGGATGTTCACAAAGTATGACCCTAACAGAACAGTGAAGGCAAAATACCAATTGGACAACTTGTACCTACAACTGTAGACACTCGAGGTATGTTACGACAACATTTCACACAGATTATTTTCGTGTACCTTGGATGGTTGAACAGCAGTATGGTATGAAAAACTTCCTATCAACTCCATCTAGAACTGGGGTATGTTCAAGAAAAAAATTTTGGAAAAATTTACTGATGACAATACCCCTACCATGTTACCCAAAGAGTTAGGCAGTCTCAATATGGAGTCGAAAGAGGAAGTGAAAGACTTTCATCAGAGGTTTTTACGCATCTTGAACAAGTTTGCAGTAGATACAAAACCTCATGACGCCATCATTGTCGACTACTACACATCTTCATTGCCAGCCAGTATTGTGTATTTCATCAAGCGAGCTGCGAAACCAACGTTAATTGAAAAACAAAGAGGTGATCATTGTGGAAAAGGACCTACACGCAATTGGAGTCATCAAGGATGATGAACCAGAAAAGGAATCCAAAGATGTGAGCATGAAGCCCTAGGCTACTACGAGTAAGGGGAAAGACAAGGAAGCAAGTGACATTGCAACCCTTACTCCTCTTATCAAGAGCTTGACAAAAAAGGTGTCTGAACTTAAGAAACAAACGGACGAGACATCTACTATCAACCAACCTCCCAGACAATAAAGGAGGAGCATGTCATCAGGCAGCAACAAATTCATGGCTAAAACTACATAGAGCTCCAACTTAGTGTTCCAAATGGAAATGTGCATGAACCCCAAGTTTTTCTCATTCTATGAAGACCGTCACCTGGAAGGGACTTGTCAAGAATGGAACCGAGTTGTGGACTCAATATTCAACGGTATGAGAAACATGGGAAACAATGCGCAATGTCAACTAGAAGATGAAGATGATGAAGAAGATGTTGCATCTGATGAGGCACCGGCTACTAGGTAGGTGATCAACATGTATCAATGCTTGTTTGCAACACAGAAAACAAACACTGAGAAGCAACCCCCAAAGAAAAAATGGTCGATACAATCTCAGAATTCAAGGGGCTCCCCTTACTATTAGGGAGGTGCAAGAAAAGATGAAACTAATGATGAGGAAGGTTGATCCACCAAACGTCCCAAAGAATAAAGCATAATGCAATCCTAGGAAGACAACTACAAGCAAGAGTACGTCTATGAGAAGTAAACTTGAGAAAACTCCGTCGAACACTACAAACACGAGTCTAACCCCAGACAACTTGGTGATTTTACCCACTCTTTACTACAATAGTGTTCAAGATATGAAGAACACGCATGCAAACATCTCTTTGTTCAAGTTAGCTAATATTAAAAGCCAGTGGGATATTCTATTGCACGCATTGGGGCAAACATCCTTAGATAGCACAACCTCTACCAACAAGGGAGCAAGCACGTCTCCTATTTCACTCACAACTATGCTCAGCACACTCCAGATGGAAGAATCAAACTCTGTTTTCTCTTCATTCTTGATCTCATTTGAAATCTTTAACTGCAATGTTCACACTTGTTTAGTTGACTCTGACACATCAGCTAATGTCATTCCACTCTCCATTTCCAAGATGATCAATTCGCAATGGAGCAAGACCTCCACACAGATAATCCAACTAGATCAAACACGCGTACCATCCATTGGTGAACTTCAAGATGTGATCATCTGATTATCTCATGATGACCGAGTTTTCCAGTGCATCAACATTGTCATTGTCGACATACCAGAAGCATATGGCTTACTACTTAACAAAGACTGGTTCAGCAAGTTGAATGGGTACTTTTCCATAGACTGGTCACACTTATGGCTTCCATATGAGGGAAAATGAAATCAGATCTGGGTGTTATCTACGAGATACATGAAACACAATGTCACTTCCATCAATGGTGAGAACGAATGTTGGATTTCACAGAACTCATGTTCGGCAACTGCCTCTTGGAAACACAGTGGGCGTGTTATCTCACGTAGCCAGATCCAACCCCACTAGACACGTAGTTGAGTATCCTTCCTTTCCTAACTGATGTTAATGAAACATGTATAATACATTGTAACACATGTAGCAGTAGTAGTACTAGCGCATCAAGCAGTCCATGTACAGATGAGTTGTGGACCATGTATTTTAATGGATCAAAGACACATGATGGCTCTAGAGCCAGGTGTGTCTTGATAGACACAAAGCACAATAACCACTTTATCTCAAGCCACTTGGATTTTGAGTGCACGAACAACACCGCTTAATATGAAGCACTCATATTGGGCTTGCACAAATCAATTAGCCTCAATGTATCTATGCTTAAAGTCGTAGGTGATTCAGAAATTGTGGTACAGCAGGTATGTAACATCATACACTATTTGTCACCTCATCTCAGAAGTTATCAACAAGAGGTATGGCGATTGATCTCTAACTTCCAAGCTTTCAATATTATTGTTGTGCCAAGAATGCGGAATGTAGTTGTTAATGCCTTAACTAACGTAGCTATTAGGATGACACGACTTAGGGATAGGTTTATTGTTGAAATTTGTATAAGCCTTATATCCCTGATAACATAATTAATTTACGTGTTTTTGACGATGATCAATAGATACTGCACTTCATGGCCAACGTTGATCTCTTCAAGGACACAATGATTGATGAAGATGAGCACAAGCAGTCTCTACAAGCCACAATTGATGACAAGAAAGGAAACCTCATCCCCAAGGGTGTGGTATCTCTTGAAAAGATCTATGACTTGCAAAACTACTTTCAAAGGGCCAAGGAACAACAAAACTCACAGTTCCACCATGATGCACGAACATATAAACTTGGGAACAAAACAAGATCTAAAGTTTGTTAATATTGGTACGTGTTGAGATCTAAAGTTTGTCAATATTGGTACGTGTTGCAGACCATAGGAGCAGCAAGCCTTTGTCTATTTGTTCAAGCAGTACCAGGATGTGTTCACGTGGACATACATTGATCTAAAATCATATGACACGTGAATAATCCAACATGTGATTCTGATCAAAGAAGGGGTCAAACCATTTCAGCAGAAGCTGAGGAAAGTACATCCATCACTTGAACCCCTCATACAAAAAGAACTGACTAAGTTGTTGGATGTTCAGATCCTTTACAAAGTTCATCGTTCTATGTGGGTTTCTAACTTAGTTCCTGTACATAAGAAATTTGGGGAGATTCACTTATGCGTTGATTTCCAAAACTTGAACCATGCCTCAGACAAAGACAACTAGCCTGTGCTATCAATGGAACATATTTTACAAATAGTATCTAGAGCAAAAATGTTTTCTCTGCCTGATGGTTTTTCAAGATACAACCAGGTTCTGGTAGCAGAACTAGATAGACTGAAAACTATCTTATGTAATAAATGGGGTATGTTCTCCTATAGAAGAATTCCATTTGGGCTTCTGAACAGAGATGCAACCTTTCAGCACGCTATGGACATCACCTTTCGTGGACTTATCAGACAAAGTGTAGTGGTGTACCATGATGACGTGACTGTATTTTCCAGAAAATGGTCAGACTACACACATCATCTGAAGAAGATATTCAAACGATGCCAAAAATACGGGATATCCTTAAATCCCAAGAAGATTGTATTTGTAGTGTCTGAGGTGAACCTCCTTGGGTACATCATTTCCAGAAGTGGGATCAAGGTTGATCCAAACCGAGTTTGGATGATTACACAGATTCCTCACCTAGCCACCAAGAACGCCATGCAATCCTTCCTAGGAAAGATCAACTTCCTCCAGAAGTTCATCTCAGATTATGCACAGATAGTAAAACCTATCCAAGACATGATCAAGAAGGATGTAGCCTATAGATGGGGTAAGAAGGAAAAGAATGCATTCACCCATATCAAACAAGCTATAGCAGAGGAACTTGCACTTTATCCCAAACTTTAACAAGGATTTTTTGTTATACACCTTCGCCTCTGACAATTTTCTTGTTGTAGTACTCACTCAGAAGGATGAGCTGAATGATGAACATCCCATCTCCTTCATGAGTGCAAGCATGCAGGGACCCAAACTCAACCACCCTGCCATCAATAAACAAGCATATGCAACATACAAGATGGTGAAACACTTCACACCCTACTTGTTGAAGAACCATTGCATAGTCTTTGTGCCACACCCAGCAGTCTGATCACTGCTTGTACAACAAGAGTTGGGTGAAAGATGTGCAAACTGTATGACAAATTTGCAAGAGTATGATCTTGACATCAAGCCAGTTCACACTATCAAGGGTCATGGTATCTGGAGACTCGCAGCCAAAGCAGTCCATGCATAGGAGGAAGAACAAGAGCTCTTTGGTTGGGAGCAAGAAATCGAGATGTATAATGTAGAGAGAGCACCACTCACTTCATATGGAAACTCTTGTTACAAAGATGTGTACCAGTTCCTTGAGCATGGAACCATGCCCTCTCAATTCTCCATGCGACAAAAGAGGGCACTTCACCTCAAAGAATTACCTTGTCATTTGGTGCACAAAGTTCTTTACAGAAAGCACATCATTGGAATTTTGCTTAGGTTCCTGGAGGCACATGATTCAGAGAAGATCTTGCATGATCTCCATGACAGACCAGCCGGGGGCCACTTTGCAGGGAACACCATTGCGCACAAATTCATGCGAGCTGGTTTCTACTGGCCCACATTGTTCAAGTATGTACATGCCTATGCCTGCAAGTTCCTGGTCTATCAGCGATGCACTAGAAAAACACGAAGGTCAGCAACCCCACTGCACCCTATTGCAGTGACTCAACCATTTCAACAATAGGGCCTAGACACCATTGGGGAAATCTTCCCACATTCGTAAAACCAACACCACTACATCTTGATAACTACATATTACTTCACGTGGTGGACAAAATCAATTCCACTTAAGCAAGTGAATGAGCAGGAAGTCATTAGCTTCCTTCAATAGAACATCATCTCACGATTTTGTGTTTTGGTATCGCTTGTTTTTTACATTGAAACTTACTTTTCGTCTTTAAAGCTTTATGATTTCAAATTACAATATGGTATTGTGCCTAAACACTCAGCTAATTACTACCCGCAGGGAAATGGTATTGTTGAATCTACAAATAAAAAGCTTATCTGCATTATCAAGAAGACCATTTACTCTTAAAAACATAAGTGGCACTCTACTTTGAAGAATGCTTTATGGGCTGACCGTGTAACACCCAAACCCTCTATGAACACTTCGCCATACTTCATGATTTATGGGAAAAAAGCCATACTTCTGCCAAACGTCTACTTGCCTGCTCTCTAATTTTCCCAAGAATCCCAAAGTAGGCCTTGTCTATTAGTTCAGCATAGAATGGATACACTTCACAAGATGCAGGAAGAAAGGATGAAAGAAAAAGAGAAATTCACACTCCACCATAACTATATCAAGAGATGATTCGACAAGAAGTCTGAAGGGAATTCTAACTTCGATGTGGGTGACCCAATCTTGAAATGGGATATACCCCATGAAAAAAAATGCAAAAATATGAAGTTCCAGTCCCTGTGGATTGGTCCATACACTTTCCAGGAAAATATTAGCCCACAAACGTACCATCTGCAATCACTTGACGGGAGAATTGAAAACCTTCTTGTAAATGGCCAAGACTTAAAGCATTATTTTTAGTAAGTCGAGGCCGCACCATGCACCATGTACATAATCTGTTTACTGCTTGTTGTATTTTCTCTTTTCTTTTCTGTTTTTGCTTTGATTTGTTTTTGTTTGCTTAATATCATGCTATTTTTGGTTTTGTCAATAAGTGTTTCCCTCTATTGAGTTATGGATTTTGAATGAGTATGTGATTGAGATCCAAAGAGTCATGTGAAACTGCAACACTTGGCCAGTCTTGTTTCTGTCTTCTTTGTGCTTGGTTATAACCTTTGGCCAATGAATTCTTGATGGAAAATACGAGCCGTCTCTAAGGGAAGCTCTAGGCCAACCATGATCTTGTGTCCTCATTGGAAAACCCCAAGCATGTACTCAGTTTTCTTCTCTGTGCGTTCAAGCTCATCCAACTCGTAAAAATGGAGAAGGGGAAATCTAAACGAGAAAACCTAAATAAAAGGTCTTACATGATTCTCTGAAGGAACAACCTCTTCTAATCTCAAATAAGTCAGGATCCCTCTTCCACACCAAAAATAAATAAGTGCCTATGCACATACCTGTTTTCAAAAAATACAAAGGTGAAAGAAGAGAAAGGCTTCCTGTGCAGAGAGGTGAATCATGCAACTCCACCAAGGTATTGACTAGGCTCGCTGGCAGTGGATCAATGTGTGTGTTCCTGCGTGACTCTATCGGGGTATTGAATAGGCTCACTGGTAGTGGAGTGAGGCTTGTGTCCCTAGGTGACTCTGTTGGGGTACTGTCCAGGCCTACTAGCAACAGAACAATGCCAGAGATGAAAAATTATACTTTGAAAATTTTAAACTCACGAGCCAAACTATCCTTCCTGATATTGAAACACTATGATCAGGATGAAACCGAGGTAACCCACACAACGATTCAACACTCCCTGATAGACCAAGGCCCTATGTTGTCAATGAATTGAAACAAAGAAGCTGGTATTCAACTAGTGTGTTGCCAAGTGTTGTAGCGGCTGTAATACCCTCCAAAATTTTAGCCTACATCTAATTTCAGAGCCTTCCTTGGTTTTTCCTTGATGATTGCAAACACTCGAGATCATCTCATGAGCTCGTGTTGAGCCTTTACACCCTCTTTTCTTGATAGTTCATTGGTTGTCTTATAGCATGTTGGTTGCAATGTCATGCTTGCGGTCTTGTTCTGGCTATGTTGAAGGTCTGTCTTTGTGTGTACAAGTTGTGTTCACTATGAAAGCATCTGTCGCACTCACAAACGAAGTTGTATGAAATGTCGCACAAGTTTCATAAAGGTTGTTCAACGATCTATCTCAAGTGTCGCACTTCTCGCTCTCACTCTTTAGTCAGACACACTGAGGATGTGTTGTCTTATTGGTTTGAGGTGTCTTATTGTCGAGTCATGTCTAGTGTTTGTTCACAAGGTCAGGTATACATGATTTCACTCGCTCACACACTTAACCATTGTGTTGAAGATCTATCGACCAAACCACCCTCCATCAGCTGGACCTCCACTGAGCTGCACTACGCAGTCTCAATCCTCAGTGACCAAGAACTGTTGCCCAAAACTGTGTAGATATTGAGGCTGCCCTCCAGGCAGTCTGTACTACACAATCCTGGAATCAACCTGGTTGACTGTCACCCAGAACAAGGTAGAAGTTTCCCAAGAATCCATCTCTATCTGTGATTCTCACAAGCCTATCTATCAAGCCTCCTGCTGGTGAACCAGAGAATTTGAATGGGCAGTGACCCAGGGCTGCACTTATCCTCAAAATTGCGAGGAAGCTATTAGCCTGCCTTCTTGTACTTCCTGAGGAAATTACACAAACAAGAGGGATAGGAACCCACTACCTGTCACTGCACTGTCTCTAGAAATTACACAGTTTTGTCAGTCAGTCCCCCTGCTGGCCTGCTTGCCACTCCTCCTGAAAATTACATAGTTTTCTTGGAAAACCCACCTAATTCCCAACATCCTACTCAGCCCAGAAACTATGCAGAAATGTCCTTCATGACTGCCTCCCAGATCTCCGCATTTTTGGCCAGCAAGCTCCTGCAGCCTGCTCCTCGAATCTTCTAGAAATCTGTGCAGTTTTCATTGTCACTACCTCCTACTACCCACACTGCCTTCCCTAGAAAAATTATGTAGTTCTACCTCCCATCTAAGCCAGATCCCACAGATATCACCGCTCTCCCAGACTACTCAACCCAGCCTCTTAGTGACCTCTACTTAGTTTTTCCCGACAGTGCCCGCAGCCTCACATCGCAGCCTGAAATGTGCTCTGCGTAGTTTCAGAGTCGTGTCCTCTCTCCCAATCACCTACACCTGAAAACGAAATATGATGCATCATGGTAGACTAGAACATTTCTTAATTTGATGTCGTCTCGTCATGAATGATTGCAGGGACAGGTACAAGGATGAGACATGATGCAACGACGAACGAGATGAAAAAGGAGCGCATGCTAGGAGACTTTCTCGTGAACGGATGAACACATGAAGCATGCTAAGTACCAGCAAGGGGGACACATACACATGAAACATCAAGCGAACACCAAGACCATTAAGGGCTCCACACACCTTGTCATGCAAAGGTGAAGCTATGATACACCAAGAGCACACTCATCACTCAGAAGCACAACAAATTGACAAGGACACCACCATCATCATGAACATACCAACATTGTCATGTTGAATCATGTCATGAGTTGTCTTGGCCACATCACTATTATGGGCCATACAACTGCAATCAATGTAATGTATCATGGAAGTCCAAGAGACCCATATACGAAGTTGAAGGGTAATGTAAGTTGAAGAGTCATGTAAGTCAAACATTCACGAGGGAAGTCGAAGAGTCACAAGGGTCAAGTTCACCCTTCGCTATATATACCCCTCATTTTTACATGTAAAGGAATTTTCACCTTGGCTCCTCCCACATAGCCTTGAGAGTACGTAGTCTTTTCTTTGAGGAGCAAGCAGTGGCTCCAATGCCCCGCTATCGGGTTTAGTGATGTATGTTGTACGAATGTGTCTTAGAACCTTTGCTTAATTCAGAAGCCTATCACAAGCCAGCACATTTTCACACATGTATTGTATTCATTTGTAATACTATTCTTGGACGCTTGTAATGCATGTTGTTTTAACTTGTACCAAGATCGTTGAACTATTTTGGTTGTTTTAGTGCATATGTTGTTGGAAATGTGTTGTATCAGTTGTTATCATTGTCTTTCCCATGTGGACTACTCTGTCGGACACTAGACAGACTCATTCTTGTAAACTTGTTATAACGATTGTCACACTCGTGTGGCCTACTCTGCTAGGTGTTGTATGTGCTATATGTTCACCTTGTGTATGTGACTGACACATCCGTGTGGACTACTCCGTCAGAAGCTGCACAGATTCTATTGTGTGGTGTGTCTCTAACTGAGTTAGGACTATTCCCTTTCGACATTAGACTCACACTCACGCTCTCCCTCTATCGTGAAATAACTTAGACACAAGTTAGACTAAGCACTCACCAGTTACACGAACCTTGTTGTTTAAAGACTAAGTATACCACTCTCATGTGCTAAGAAGTAAGACCTAAGACATATCTTTAAGATAATGGCAACTGGGCCATCATACCAGATGGGACTCCTACACCAAACGATGTTAGGTCTAGTTGGGACTTCATACCAAGGAGATCCCCTAAATGTTTGCGGGTCCAGCATCGTCAACAGGAGGTAATGAGCATTGGTCTTGATTTTTACAATATTCGTTTTGTTCTTTAAGCTAAAATTGTTAGAAAATTAGTTCTCATTTGACGAAATTAGGTTCTCTATAAAATGATTGTTGAATTTCAACTTTTTTTTAGTAATTTTTTATTATCTTTCCAAGCCTTATATTCAAACTTTATAGGGATATATAAAAAATTTCGTTGATATTAATAGTTTGATTGTCTTCATTTATGTACTATTAATTCATCCCGACCATATAATCTCTAGCTAGGCTTGTTTTAATCACGTGGTGGATACTGCTCATACTATATGTGGTAACAAGAAGCCTTCATTTGTTTAACTTGAGCAATCTATGTTTATAGTCTAAATAGTTGATCATGGATTTTGACCCTACATAAGTACGTCCCTCTTTAACCAAGAGAATGGGGGTAAGGAGTGTTGCATTTCATTTTAAAGTTATAGGTTATAAAGCATTTTTATTTAATTAATTTTATTCTAAGTGTAACAAGGAGTGCTACAAGTCCAAACCTCAAAGACATATGAATTATCACAAGGATAATTGAAGTGTTAGAAAATTAATTTTTTCTTATACCAATTCCATATTTCAAAATTTCTGCATTCTTTTTGAAATTGTAATAAGATTTCATTGTCAATAATTCTCTTTTTAACCTTGTTGTTCTAATTCAAATGGAAATTCTAACCAATACCTAATTCAAGTGTGTCATCACAATACCAAATTGGAGGACAAGTTATTTTATTTTAAGATTTAATTATCATAATCTTGGTTTTATCTATATTAAGAGTAAGTTCATATTTGTTGAAAAATTGTTAAAGAAATTTTAGTTGCTTATGAAAATCGTCAATAGTTTTTGGAAGAATAATAATATAATTAACATATCATAGGAGGACAAAAATGAATCCTACTACGTTAACACCAATGCACGCTTCCTCTTCTAAACATTGCTAAATTTATTCGACATAAATGCCAAAAATGGTGAGAGAAAAAGAGCATCCTTGTTTAACATTAATATTACAATTAATTTCAATTAGCCACTTGTTATTTTGTATTTAGTTTATATAGTTTAATCAATACACCATATATTTAGTTTGCATAATCTAATTAATACACCGTGGAACTTGAGAGGGATCTCAATTTCTTCCAATATTTTCCATAACTTAGACTTTAAACCTCATAACTAAAATTTCTATAAAATCAATAAAACAACATATATCAAATCTTTCTCCTCATCTCTATCATCCATATAAAAAAAGAAAGAAAAAAATTAATTATAACATGTTAATACTTAAATCTCACTTATTCTTTAACCATTTTGTTATATTTTCCTTTCAAAAAATGAACCAAGTAATTTGGATGTAACCCATTTTGTGAACTTATATGATATTTCATTAAGGTTTGCAATGACGTTAGTAAGGCAATATATAAAAAGCAGTCTGAAACATCATAAATTTGCAATGACATTAGTAAGGCAGTACATAAAAAGTAGCCTAAAATAGTAACAAGGGAAGCTTGGTATTCCAACAAATTAATAAAATTAAGAATATCATATATATTAACATTACAATCTAGTGTATTTAAAAATTTGATTTCATTTTTATATTAAAAATAAAAATAATTTTAATTATATTCGAAATTATATTTTTTCAATTATATATATAGAAAATCCATTTTTAAACCATTGCAATCCGAGATACATATATATAAACAAACCGCAAATAGATATAAATATGAAGTTGAAAAGGTTTTTGTGAATTTGTATTATACTTCATGTCCCCTTCTTCTACCAACCTCCTCGAGTATAGAATCACTTTTGTAACCCTCTTATTTATTTAAAAAAGTGAAATCATCTCATGCCAACCTTTTTGTCACCTCAAAACTCAATTCTATTTCAAGGAGTACTACCCACTTTGTGAATAAACTCAATTCTATTTTCAAGTGCTACCCACTCACTTTATTTCAAAGAATGCTATTCACTCTTTGAATCATCATTTCGTTGTAATTATTCAGATTATGAGCATTATCTCATAAGCATTGGTTTTTAATTCTAGTATAAAAAGCCATATAAACCTATTAGGCATTCATACCCTTCTCCCTCTAATATAAGAGAGTGTAATTATACTAAGATCCTCCCTCTAATCTAAGAGAGTGTAATTATACTAAGATCCCATAGTGTTTCATACTGTTTGATCAAACAAAAAGGCACCTCTATTGATATGGCGATCATTATAATGTTATTATGATGGCCCAACTTCCTCTCTCAACATGGTTGTTAGGCTTCCTCTAATGTGATTCTTTCAATTGAATGCAATGTGATGGACTAAATGTAGTTTCTAATGTATTTATTATAGTTATTCCTTTATTTTAAATATAGCTACTCTTTTATTCTAAATTTTAACGAGAGATTTATTTGCTCATCCTTTATCTTTCAAGGTGATGGACTAGATAAATGTAGTTTCTAATGCTTTTTTTAGTTGCACCTTCCTTATTTTAAATTAGATTTATTTGCTCTAAATGTAGTTTCTAAGTTATTTATTATAGCTACTCCTTCCTTATTCTAAATTTTAACAAGAAATTCATTTGCTCATCTTTTATTTTTTAAGGTGATGGCCTAGATAAATGTAGTTTCTAATGCTTTTTTTAGTTGCACCTTCCTTATTTTAAATTTTAAAAGAGAGTCATTTGTTCATTTTTTAATATTTTTGGTAGGAAAATAAAATTTTGTTATTGAAGTAATTTTAAATCAACTTTTTATTTTTTATCGGGATATTTTAGGATATATTGTGTTCAATTTTTCTTGACTAGTTATTAGTTTGCTTTGAGTAAAAAAAATTGCACTTTTCTTCATAGTTTAACTTTATAGATTGATATTTATTATTTTTTATAATGTTTTAAGATATTTATTTCAAATATGATTGGTTCACTATTTATTTTGTAATGATTAATGTGTACCATTTTTTTTTGGTTGGTTATACCATCAAATATTTGGTTGTACATACTACAATTAATTCACTATTTCAATTCCATTAGCACCCTCACTCTAAGATACATGTCTAAGCAGTGAGATTTCATTTCAATAAAAAACAATTTTCTGCCTCATTCAACTCTAGGACAACAAACCTCTCAATTTTTTACGTACACTCTAAAAACTACCATACATGAACATTTATGGATGGTGGACAATCATAACTCCATTGTAGTCTAAAAGAGGTAATATGTCCACGAACGAGGAAAGAGCACCACCCTTTAAAGTTACAATTCTATAAATGCAAACAACAGAACGATGTTCAACTCTTTATACATGATTATCATATATACTCTTGAAACCTCAGTAGCGATTTATCACCCAATGCAGTGTAGTGTGTTAGTGAAAATGAAATCACATCCATGAGGCAATGCCTAAGATTCAAGATTTACAAATTATGAAATGAAAATTTAAAAAAAAAATTACTCTAAACATGGCAAAATTTTTATTTCACTAGATTTGTTTATATATTCAAAACTATATACAGGTTTAGGTCTTTCCAAAAATTATATTTTCCTATTTTATCCGACAAAAAAAAATAACATAAAACAGTTAAATTAAAATTATTAAAAATCTAAATCTAATGACTTCCCTTTAAACCCACAATATTGCAATATTGGATTAAATTAGGGTTCATTGAGGAACAAGAGTGGGTTGGGTTTATGGTACATTAGGGTATTAAATCTCATCATGAGTGTGTTATCCAAACTCACTATTAATATCCAATTTGTATGTTCTGTTAATCTTACGTCACTTTTATTCCAATAATCACAATGTGCTATCATTGAAATTATATTTTGAATATAGAAGCAAAATGTCAAATGGAGTACTTTGATGGTTTTCCTATTGGAATCAGCTTTTGAGTACAGGAATAGTTCATTTTTCTTTTAAAATTCTTTGGAACATTTATCTAAAGTCGCCCACTTAAATTTATAATTTTTCTAATTTCTAATTAAATTTTAAACAAAATCAATTAAATAACTCAAATAAATTATTACAATTCAAATACCAAACATTGTTTCATTCAAATTTTTAATATAATTAAATAAACTTGAAAACAAACAAAAAAACAAAAAAACCCGAGTGTAATGTACTTCTCTAAAAAGAACTAGTCAATAAAGAGCATCGACCTTTTTTTTAATTAAAAATAGTTGCAATGTCAGTATTCCTAATCGAAGATAGTTGATTTTGTTCCATAAAAAAGAGCTAATGTACTATCCAAAAAGCAATAAAAATAAATTAACCAACTCTATATCCCTTGAACCAATTAACATACTTGATCTAATTTGTATGGAATCTAAACAAAATATATGTTGTTAACTTGGTAAATTGACTCAAGTTTATAATATGTAAATATTATACAAACTATCCATATTTAAAATTTAGGTTAAACACCTAAGAGTTCCAAATCCACATTGGTTGATGTGAACTTTTCCCCGTTTTTTTCATAGTGGGAAAACCTAACATTTGAATAGTTGTCATTGGCTGCTATCCATGGATGCATGTCAACTCATCACCAAAATTTTTATTTAAAAGAAAAATTATAAAATAGGGTATATTAATAAAGGGAAAACAATTAACAACATGTTATCAAAATCTTTAGAATTTACAAATTGCATAACTTGACTCTATATAATTAAATATACCCCCTTTTTTTCTAGTCTCTTGTTTTCCAATTTTATCTCTTTTTCTTCTAGTTTTTGTTTTTTTATTTCTACATGCACTTATATAGACTTCCATTTTGCCAAATATTCATAGTCTTTTACTTTAATTTAGCTATTTAAACTAGGTGACAGGTACTCACTACTATGTAGCTTGTTTACTTAGAGATGATGCGGAAAGACGATTGAAGATGATGAAGGTAAGTCAATGTTATCATAGTTATTATTTCTTTTTTTATTTCTATGAAAACTTTTTCTTTTTTTTTGTCAAGCTTGGCATATCCATCCATTTCTATTATATATTAGGAAAATTTACACCACACAGGTTGACTGGGTGGCCTCAACTTGCCCTGAGGGGAAACCAAGTCTGTTGGCCACTGGTCAGCGTTATAAGCCATCCAAAAATAGAATTGTTTCTGTCTTTCTATCCAAGTTAGATAAGTCTCGATCTCATGTCCAGATGCTACATAATTGTAAAAACTAGCATATGCAACAGGAAAATTAAAATCTGACCGCATAAACAAAAACTATGCATGGAGAATCTAGTCGTTTTGCTCATCAGAGGCAGATGCAACAGGAGCAGGATCTTCAGTAGTCGCCCTCGGCATTCCATACAACTCTAGAATGCAAGGGATGTGGCGATCAATTCTATCCATCCTGATGTCATATTTGTGCAACTGGAAGAGGATTTTCCCCATATCTTTTTTATAGTTTGGTAGGCCCTGCACTATAACCACCATCCCCGCAGAGATTTGTTCCATCGCTTTTCCAAGAAGGCTCTTCATTAAGAAATACATATAGAGGGTGTGTTTAAACTGAGTAATTCTCCCAAAAATATTCCCTGGATCTAGGACCAACGTCCTTTGTCAAGTTCATCATCTGATTCACTTTCTTGCTTAATCTCTTCTTCCCAGTCTTCCATCAACTTCTAAATTCCCACATCTGTCCCATCTCGGTATGTCGTTGTTGCCTCCGCTATGAGGTTCTCTACAGGCTTACGACCCCTGCGAGCTTCCGACGTGCTCGACCCCTTGTCTATCAGAGGGGACCAGCCTCTCCTACCACGCCCGTGTCCTCTCGCTGCTCAAGCCATAACCTATGCAATAGAGCCCTGTTGACATCCAATCAAAGTTATATTCTCAAACCTTCCTCAACACTCCACCTTTTTCATTCATGCATTGTCTATCTTACATACTTCTCTGCCTGGGTGTAAGGGTAGCCCAGAGCCCGCAGTTGGCCAAGGGAAGTGGGTTTCAGACTCTTCTCCTAGGGATCCTCATAATACCCCTCCCCCTTGCTATGTCTCATATGTCGATCGTCCTACTGCGTTTAGAGTTGAGCCCACAGGCCCTTTTAGAGCCTGGCAAGATGCCTGCAATTATACCCACTTCTTGGACCCTCAGCCAGCAGAAGTGAGTCATGGCTTCGCTTGCCCCTCCACCCAGAGTGTCGCCCAGGGCCCTAGCTTTGCGCTCAGTGCCATGCGGGTTCCCATTTTCTGAATGGTCACTCTGAATCCTACTTCCATGGTTGTATTCCCATCCCCCTACCCTCAGCTCTTTCCAGCCTCTCACCTTAGCACCCGGCCCCCCAAGAATTACAATACCATTATCCCTTATCCCCCTCGCTTGAGAAACTAAAGATAGACCCACATATCTTCGCAACCCGCACTTGCCCACTCTGCAACCATGGTTCTAGTTCGATTGGGAGATAGTCAGAATGCAAAACCAGGCCATGGCATGCCCTTTCTTCCCCAATTCTTCCCATACAATGCTAATCCCCATTGCGTTGGGTGCTTACCCCTCCCTTCCCCCAGCAGAACCCTACCTAGATCATGGAATCAACACAGGAGCAAGGCAAAATTACATACACGGAATCTGTCTTTTGTTCGCAACCAAGGTTCCCTTTGTGCCTTCACCCTTCCCTAGCTCTGAATCACCTCCCGTCACCACAGCTGCTCTCTCTTATCCTGCACGTCGAATGCCTTAGCCTTCTCCACTATGCTTCCTTATTCTCTTCTCCACCACCTTAACCACTCACCATCCATGCATTCATTCTGAAGGACACCACACCCCCTGCCTTGAGCATGGGGGGGGGCAACGGTCATTATGGCCTTCGTACTACCCATATCAAATCCCAACCTGGCCTCTCTGACATCGACCCGCATCCCGATCGGGAGCCTATGAAAAACTTTTAATTTCTATAACACATTATAATATACTTATACTTCTTTATGTGGCCTAATAAGGATTTTTTCCGATATACACAACTGAGGGCTTCTAATGCAATGCCACAAGTAAAAGCAATATTAGGGTTTCCTAGGTTTACATTGAGAATAGAGGAACTAGTCATAAATACAAACATGAATTAGTTTGGTAGGAGAATATTCACTTTTAAAGAAATGAAGTGGGAATATCTTACATTGTCTACTTTAATTGTGAATCCTTGTAGAACTCTAGATATGCAAATAGGAAAAGAAAAAGAAATAGTTTATGCCTTACTCTTACTAAGTTGTATATGCACTCATCCATGCCATCAAAATCCTTACCATATATAGTATATAAATGTATACCACTTATTTTGGAGTTAGGGTTATTGGAATTGTTTCATTGCACACCATACTTTATAGCCTTATACTCTAACATTCAAGCCATATATTTGCAATAATCTTTTCTTCAATATCCAAAAACCCTAGTGACTCGAGAAGTGATATACATGTTTGCATGTTACAAGCTAAAATCATTAAATCACACCATCTATCAATTGTTGGTATTTTGATTGTGTAAGTGATAATACTTTTATCATTTTCATTGAAATTCATTGTGGTGTATTTCCTTGCATTATGAATTTGATATAGAGATGTTATTATGTCTTGAAAATTTTCCTCGTGTTTCTCAAAATTATTTTTAAGATTCCCACATTTATATGGAGTTATTTCCTCTTGCTTTTTGTTTATACAATTTCATTGTCTTCAAGTGGTATAGAGACAAATGAAAGTAATTTCCCAATATTTCTAAAGTAATAACTCATATTTGTGAATTTAAAATCCTAAAATAAGTAGTTTTAACATAGTGTAATAGAACAAGCTTAAATTTCTATGTACAAAATTAAGAAAGTAAACAAAGAGAGTAGGTACAAAACTAAGAAAGTAGACAAAGAGAGAATTTAGGGACGTGGATTTCATAAAATAAAGTTGAGTAATCCATGGAGTTATTGTTGAAGATAGTTATGGATATGGTTGAAATAAATATCTAAATTTGGCATAGTTGTTATGGTTACGTGAAGTTGTATAACATACCTATTGTATGATAGAAACACACATGAGAATGGACTGAATGAACATAATTTTTTTGGATATTTTTTGAGTGTAAAATCTCTATGTCCATTACTTGATATATTATTGATATGTGTTTGAGTGTCTCTCTTAATAAATCATAAACCCACATTTGGTATTAAGCTCCATGGTTGTGATATACAGGCAATCTCAAGTAATGTATATTATGATAGAGTTGGTTAATTATGATATATTTTATTGTCAAAGAAAGAGGTGAGAATATTGGTGTGCATGGATATTACATATGTTGTTGGAGGGGGAAAATCAAGATACAAAAGTTATAGCTGCAAATTGTGGAGAAAAAAGATGTGGAATAAATGTTAATTGTCATAAGTTCATTAAAATGAGATGAAATGGAGTGAAGTAAAAGGTGGTAGCAACTTTTTGAAGGAGACACTTTTCACTATTTTAGCATGGATCTATTAATGTTCCTTGTCCATATTCGAGTATATGTACACTTTCTTTAACATACTAATCCCAAAAACAATTTTAGGATGTTATATAAAAGAATCACAGTAGCATCGCCTAAGAAAGACAAAATTTCATTGTGGATTATAACCTATGTGTGAGATTTCTGGAAGTGCAAAGAGCCTACTTATAATTTTTTATGTCATGGTGGTATATAAAATTCTATAGTTATTCCATTGGAAAGTTCATTACAACAAATCTCACAATATCCTGCAATATCTTATTATGAATTTATTTTCTATTAAAATTTTCAGATTTATTATTACTATCTTAGAGCACAATATACCAAAATAAAGTGAAAATTGATTGAAAAATAAGTAACCAAATAAAGCATCATCCACACAATAAACTAAGATGTACCTAGGGAAAACCTGATATAGAAAAAAAATAGCTAGAAAGTGAGGCCTATACTCTACTCGTTTCTTCTTAGTTATGAAATGCAAATACAAAAAAGGGGTCACTTGTTACGGAGTTTCCATGTACATTATGGCATACATGGCTACTAGATGACCTCCTATATCAATTTTTTTTAGTTTAATATCCCACTTCTTGATGCTCTTCTCTATCAGGGAACAATGAATAATACAATAAGAAAGGTACTCCTTGCTTTCCTAATGACGTAGTATTTAACATTGCTTAATAGTTGTCTAGGGTTAGAGTTAGGGTTTTTGAGTGATTATGGTTAAGGTTTTGGACCTTCTACAATCATCTTGAATTTCGATGTGTGACTAGCCCCACATATGTGAGTAATGGAATCTAGCATCATATCCACTCAGTACCATGGTGGTCAAAACTATAGGTTGACTTAGAGGAGGCATAACTTCCACATGCAAACTCCAATTGAGGTGATTCACATCATTGGTTATTCATTAATGTGTACAGTAGCATCAAGAAGATAAAATTGTGTTCATAATTTTTTGACCTCATAAATATTAATTTAAAATATTATGATCTCTATAAGTTTCCATTCTACGAATCGGCAAAGTGGGACTTACCCTAAAATGGGCTCTACAAGCCAATAAATCCAATTTGTTCATTGAAAAAGTGCCAATATAAATGGAAAATTATATAATGATCCATTTTGGATCATACCTCCCCAATTAGGGATTATTTTAGTCCTAGAAATATTTTACTAAATGAGGTGAGAATTTTTTGCCTCCACCTTCTTCCTTGAATCCATTTGGCCTTGCCTGGAAGTTTCCCATCCAACCCAACTTACTAGTGTTCATTTTTCCTATATCTAATTGTTATAGAATTCTTCCACAAAACTATATCTTCCACTAACTCTATTTGTGGTGTAAGTACTCTATGGTAGGTAGGAATTTCTCACCCATTTCATGGTCTAACATTGCATTCCCATAGAGTGCCAAATTTTTCACATTCACGTCTGAAAATGTGAATATATAGGAGTATGCCGACTCTATAGAATTATCACTCGCCTTATTCAATAATTCAAAAGTACCATTCCAAAAATCATCGATAATCTTATGAGGAACTTGTATCGATTCTTTTTTAGATACAACCAAACTCCACCCCTAACCTTGAATGCTTTTTCAATATGTGTTGATCATATTGGGACTTGTACTTTTCATATGATTTATTCAATTTCTATAGTGCTTGCAAATATATCTTCTTCATCCTATTAATGAAATTTCCAACCTTCAATGCTTCTCTTGTAATGTCTTCCCTCACCCCTCCTTACTCTTCATATAAAACATCTAAGGGTGAAGGTGGAAACTAACCAAAGAAAATTTTGAAAGGCACTTACTCATAGAAGCATGTACTGATATGTTATAAGAGTGTTGAAAATAAATCCTAGTTCCTTGGATACTTCTGATTATAACCACTTAAAATTTGAACCATTGTCTTGTTCACTACTTATGTATACCCATCTATCTATGGAAGGAAAGTTGTAGATAACTTCAACTTGGTTTCCTACTTATCCTATAGTCTAGTCCAGAAGGAAATAAGAAATATTATATCTCTATCTAAGGTGATGCTCCTTGGTTTCCCAAAGCGCACGTAGACCATGTCAAAGAACAATTCTTTGCATATTATTCCCTTATGGTGGTTTTATAAGGCACGAGAATGGAAATATGTTATGAAACCAGCTCAAAAAATAGAAGAAAAGATAGAGCAATGACTTCAAAATCGGCCCCTTCGAGGGGGAAACCTCCTTTACATTATGCAAATGAAGAATTCTTCGATGATACAAATGACAAGACCTCCTTTCTATATATCGGAGTCTAAGGGGTCACAATATAGTCAAAGCCGACATAACAATAATAATGTAAGGGCACAACAATAACAATAGTGGGATTCTATGGGGCACAATAATAATAATATGGGGACAACATGGGCACAACAATAAAAATAAGGGGCTACAATGACAATAATAATAGGAATACACTATTATTATAAGGGCCTCACATGCCCCTCTCCTTCAGAAAAGTG